>JACEII010000018.1:2160728-2233855 GCA_014332785.1 Antheraea mylitta | reverse complement strand
TTTCTTTGAAAGGTGCGTATACCGAAAGTAATTAATCAGGATATTATTTACACTATCCGGCCATTATGTACCAAACCTAAAAAAATATAGACGAAATTATTATAGAAGTAGAATTATTTAAATAATTTTGTTATTTAAACATCCAGTAAGGCTCGTTACCGTGGCTCGCTTGTACTATTGTTTATCACAATTCCAATCTAATATAATCTCGCACGTCGCTGTTCGGTCAGACGACATGTTTTAATTTGACTGACCGTGAGCAGAATTATTTAATCCTATCGTGACCTAATATTAGTATATAGTAAATATGGTAAATAGGCTTTGATTGGGTTTAACTTGCGATTAACATTAGGCGTGCCTGGCATGGCTGTGGCCAGTGAGCCCTAATTTAAGTTTATTGTGTGTCTAACTAAGTTTTATTAGCCATTCTGTTAAACGCCTAGATGTGTAATTAGTTCTACCTTTAATAAAATTTTTAACTAAATTTTCTAAATGCACGGAAATAAATGGACAAGAAACTATAAGCTCAAAAATTATTGACCGATTATCATGAAATTATTCATTTTTATTCATATAAATTGTACAAATACCGATCTTCTATACATATAATAAAAATGAAGTGTCTGTATGTATAGATAGATAAAAAAAACACACTGATTCGCTATGAAAGTATACAAGCTTCTGATAACAAAAATACAATTTTTGTCGATCTGTCTATCTGTTCCGTGTAATGTCCGAAACGGCTAAATTAGACTAGGTGTTAACTTCACGTGTTAGCTTCGTTTGCATGCCATCTTCAAAACGGTGAGACCGATTTTCACCGTAACAGACAAGCGTTTATTTTTTTGTATAGGTAGTCGCAAAATCTTAGTTATAATAACAATGTATATTAAATGTAAATCTTAACAACAATATTTTAAGTTATCGTTTCATTAGTTCCTTACACAGTGTAAGTGAGCACTAATGTAGTTATATGGTAGGTTAAAATTCCAAATATGTTGCTTATGGTAAACATCATTAGGCATGCTGTTAGTATTTATATATCTAAAGTTACTGTAAGTGACGTGCGTGTCGTACTTACAATTGTTTTTAACGAGCTTTTCTATAATTGTACATGGTATCACAATTTTATAGTCCTTTAATACAATAAATAAAACGCGTGCGGAGCTGCGAGTGCAGCTAGTATAGTATATATAATATATTATATTATAAATATCTAGTGGCGCTTCTAAGTGAACGTAACAAATGTTCTTGTACAACATGAACAAGAAAACATGGAACTGTGGATTTCTCAGGGTTTGGTAATAATACTTCGTGAACTGAGGTTGTGATTATGTCCATAATTTTAACCGGGAAGAGACTCATGGACCTGCAATGTGGATTGCTTACAAGCTGATAATGATGATGACCGGCCACGGTTTCTCTTGTCGTCTCGATTAATGATGGCCGGAGTACTAGATTTATTTAATACTAGCTGTTACCCGCGGCTTCGCACGCGTTTTTTAAACATATTAAATAAATTTAAAATTGTAATTAGATGTGTAAGTTACAGAAATACTCTCTCAAAAATATTTGTAAGTACGACACGCACATCATATACTGTAACAGGTAACATGAACATTATATATGTGAATACTAACAGTGTGTTGAATGGGATAGGATTTATAATCAGCCACATACCTGGAACTTTAAACTACTATATACCATTCTCAGTGCTCACTTATACCATATAAGAGAGTATTAAAAATATTAAGCTATACATTATCGAACAATATGTGTTAAATCTTTTATTGTATAGATATAATATGCCCATATTGTTGATATAATTAAGTTATTGATATACGTTGCTATAATTGAAATCAGATATAAACAGCTAAATAGTTAGTTATTTGCCCGTAAAATTCCCGTTCGAATATTGCTTGTAGTCCGGTGAAGCTGTTCAGGTGAAGCAAGTCAAAGAAAAAATACCGTTCAAATAGGTCCAGCCGTTTCAGAGATTACACGGAACAAATAAACAAACAGACATATCGACAGCATTACAAAAATATTGATATTTATAGCACCACAGATATATGTATTCACCAAAAAGTATTTATTTTTATATTATGTATATACACACTTTATTTTTATAATATGTAATATATCACAAATCTAAAATTAGGAACAAAACTAACGTATAAAAAACTTTTTGAGGAGTTTATGGCGGGATTTCAGTCTGTCATGCAGTGGATTTTATATTTTATTCATCATCATATCTTGTGTTACTTGACTCTATATTGTGTTAAATTGGTGGCGTTTTATGTAATATGGTTCGTTTATTGTGCATAAGTGAAATGGATGAAAAATAATACCACGGAGCATAAATTCCGTGGTCTTGAAAATTAAGAAGATAAAAAGTTATGAAATATTATATAGAGGATTTGGCGCTTATACCTTTTCATTAACTTGGACAAAAAAGAATACATATCTAATAACTACCTATATTGACAAGTTCAGAGTTGGCAGTGTGGATTAATTCCTTCGCCAGTCTTATTGTACGAATATTATTACTACGAAACTATTTGAATAACAACACAAAATAAACTTTGCGAATGCTTGCGATATAAACGTACCACCTATAATTAAAACGTATATAATACTAACGGTAACACGCAGCGAAAGCTCTCAAATTACCCGATTTTGAGATATTCTTCATTAGTGCTCCGCTCGTATTGATTTTAACGTGATGATATGTAGCCTATAGCCATCCTCGATAAATGAGCTATCTAACACTGAAAGAAAATTTCAAATCGGACCGGTAGTTCTTGTGATTAGCGCGTTCAGCCATACAAAGAAACACACGCTT
This sequence comes from Antheraea mylitta, assembly GCA_014332785.1. Taxonomy (NCBI): domain Eukaryota; kingdom Metazoa; phylum Arthropoda; class Insecta; order Lepidoptera; family Saturniidae; genus Antheraea; species Antheraea mylitta. The sequence continues at coordinate 2,231,010 of JACEII010000018.1, read as the reverse complement.
CAGCTTTATATATTAGTGTAGATCCAGCGCTTATACCTTTTCATTAACTTGGACCTAAAAGAAAACTGGCTAAATAATTCATAACAACTACCTATATCGATAACTTCAGAATTGGCAGTATAGATTAATTCATTCGCCTGTCTTATTGAATGAATATTATTACTACTAAACTTTTTGAATAACAACATAAAATAAACTTTGGAAATGTTTGCGAAATACACGTACCACGTATAATTAAAAATTGTAAACAAAACTAACGTAGAATAAACTTTTTGAATAGGAACACAAAATAAACCATGAAAATATTTTCGATAGAATATTATCGCGTTACCATGGCAACGCATATAACACTGACATTAACCCGCAGCGGAAGCTTCAAAAATAGCCCGATTTTGAGAAATTCTTCATCAGTGCTCAGCTCCTATTCGTTTTAACGTGATAATATATAGCCTATAGCCATCCTCGATAAATGAGCTATCTAACACTAAAAGAAACTTTCAAATCGGACCGGTAGTTCTTGAGATTAGCGCGTTCAATCAAACAAAGAAACAAACAAACTCTTAAGCTTTATAATATTAGTATTATTTAATATTGTAAAAATATATCCGTGGCGCCCAGAAGGAATATGTGATAACAGCGTAGCAGTCAAAGTTTTGTTTGTAAACCTGTTTTGTTTGACGATATTGATATTTTCTGTAAAAAAAAATTGAAACAAAAAAAAACACTAAATTAGCACAGTGACAATTGTCAAAAATAGAAAAATATAGACCGACCCATAAAAACAGCGAATAAGTTAAATAAAACAAAATTCCTCCGCTGATTCGCGGTTTCGCAGTCACGAAAACTGGGAAAGAAAAACATGGCGTCAATTTTATAACGATAACGTCTCTGAAATACCGCGAAACTCGTATTAAAGTCGTCGGCAATGACCGAAGTTTACTCGGTACCGTACTAGGCCGGCTTGATACCGAGAGTTTCAGAAAGCCAAGTGCCGAAGTCCCTTACTAAACTTGGAGAGTTTACTGCACGATTTGTGAACTTTTATGAACGCCGTGAAAAAGTGTCAAGCGATTTGTATGGGCGAGATGTTGAATTAAGTTTTATTCCTTTGAATCAGTGTTTTATAGTTTTTGAATATTTTAAAATATAAAAAGACACCTTTTTGTAAAGCATTAAATCGTGTACGAATGTAAGTTGTTTTTTTAGAACGACAATCCGGGGCTGAGATAAAACATTCCAAAGTTTACAAAAAACTCGATGCAGTCATAAAGACTGCCGGCAGAAGTGGAAACTCAAACCATTGAAATAACCGTATTTCTTATCAAATTAAGTATAGTATATATATGTATATAAACACATAAGGAAATGCATAATCTAAGTATAAAATATCAATATTATACAGTACACAAGCCACTATAGTATGCATCGTTAGTCTGACGCAAGCGCAACACAGTCGGTCACGCTTTACCGGCATATCGCTCACGCAAAACCATTAATTTGTCTCCTGCCAAAATACCTCATATCATCCCTAAGAAAATTTCCCTTCAATTGGTTTATTATTGGTAATCTATTTAAACATAATGTTTCATATACATGAGCCATAACTGTTTAAAATTATTTTTATTTGTACAAATACAATTGCGTGTAAACGCGAAATACTTATAATGTTTCTTCCATTCTGGTATCATTGTATGTTACAAATTCAAAATGAATTGAATTATAACAAATGTAGTAATAGATGAAAAGGGTTTTCGTATTGTGTTATTTTGGAAACTGAATTCAATAAAGACTAAATGCTGGATTATGATGTTAAGCTGAATCAGAATTCAATTACATGCTCAAATAATTGTTTCGATACGAATGGAAATAATATAAAAAAAAGTTTTATTAAATGATATCATATAATGATTTATTTTTTATAGATCATCTATGTCCTAATAATTTATCTTGTATTGGGAGAAATCCATAAACGTAAGGTGGTAAGTTAATTAATATGTATTTATTTGTGTTGTAAATTATATAGGACCAAATAATTGCCACCACAAGTTTTACACGCTAGTGCTAGCGTTCCATCGACAAGATTTAAGTAAAGAACGAATAACATTATTTCATTTCTTCAATGTCACTCTTCAAACTCCGTTTATCATGCGTTATTTGGTTCGTACTTTATATATCCTCGTTTCTGTTATATAATTTCAGTCTTACAATACTGTATAATAAGAATTAAAAGTTTGTAATCTTCCAACTATTGTTTCTTTTTTAATATTGACGAAGCTAGCTGGTGAAATTTGATATTTTGTTTTCATGTAGATTCTTAAAAGTTGCTTAGTGTTTATAAAATTTATAATATTATTCCATTTAATAAAATAAATTCTTTTTTATATTATAGACCGTAGTCTTTGTCGTTTGCCTATTTTCTTGTATATTATATTGCACTTTCATAATATAATTGCTTCCGCGTATGTGCCACGCTCTGTTATTTATCTATACTAATATTATAAAGAGGTAAAGTTTGTGAGTTTGTGACGTTGTAATGTTGTGACGTTATAGGGGGTAATCTCAGGAGTTACTGATCCGATTTGAAGAATTCTTTCAGTGTTATATAGGTCATTCATCGAGAATAGTTATAGGCTATATATCATCACGCTAAGACCAATAGAAGCTGAGCACGGATGAAAAATGTTTCAAAATCGGGATGTTTTTTCCTTTTGAGAACTATTGCGTGTTAGTGTTAGTATTATTGTATCTATTCCACGCAAACAAAGTCGCGGGCAGACGCTAGTACAGAATACATGTAAAATTTTACTAGAATTCATCCATTGCTAGAGTGTGTATAAAAATAATTGTTTAAAATATTGTAACCATCGTTTGATTGTAATATTAACGTTTTATAAGGTGGATTAATAACAGTAAAATAAGTATCATGTCTTTTTCCAAGACAGTCGTATTGTGTGCTAAATTCCAAACAAAATCGGTAGGAATGGATATCTTGAATATCCATGATATTCAAATAAACCTACCCCATGAATTCGCTGGCTTTTCCGTTCAATCTTGCCCAGTCTCAATTTTTTTATTAACACGGCAACATACAATACCCTGCCGCGGGAGAGAATGGGAAATGTGGAAATAGTACTTACTAAAATCTCACAGTGTACCTGCAAGACTATTACCATATCCTCCCAGCGCCCAGCTCAGCGAAAGATGCCGCTCGGCCCCGACATAATAGAGAGACAAACTAGATGTACATCAGCTGCCTCCTCTTATCAGCCGGACCTATGTAGTGAGGAAATGGGTGTCTCGGCCCGTCCCCTCATGCTCGGTTACGGCAGTGGAATGGGTGGGCGGTCAGCCCCCTCCTTCTGCCAGTCCTCCGTTGGCGGAGGAGACCACTTCAAGGGTCTTCCTCGCGGGCCCTCTGCGTTGCCTTTTTCTACGAGACAACCTCCTTGCAGACGGAAGCCATTGCATTCAACGTCAACAAGTGATTGCCTATCGCCGCAGCCAGGATGCAGTGATGAGACTCTCACGCAGCACACCCAGAGAGCATATAGTTTTGTGTACTATTAGACCTAACATTTGTATTGTAATTACTTCGCTTCTAACAGTCGTAGTGCGAAATTTACACAATAAATTATGTTCCTATTAATGCCATAAACGAATAAGTTTCTGGCGATTGATGGATGTTTGTTACTCTTTCACGCTAAAGTAATAAACGAATTTTGGTGAAACTTATACACAAAATAAATACATTTAGTCTATAATATATAAAGATAATATTTACATTGACAAAAATATGACGATATGTGATAAGTTTGAATATATCATTACACCTAAGGACTATGTTGATGTGTGTCCATAAGCCGTTAGAATTTCGGAAATATCAAATGTGTTGTTAATGTCTACAAAGGTATAAACACAGACTAAGTCGGTGGTTGTTAGTAGATTATAAGATAAAAAAGAAATTCAATTTGGACTCATAATTCCTGAGTTAACATATTCAAACAGTTTCGTGAATTTTAATACACTAGCTTCTGCCCGCGACTTCATCCGCGTGGAATAGTAACTTTGTGTTAACGCTAACTTTATTTAACTCACGACTTATTTTACGTAGAAAGTGAAAATATTTGTGAATAATACCTTTCTTAATCCGGATTTTGAAACATTTTTATTGGTGCTCCGCTTATTGGTTTTAGCGTGATATAAGCCTTTCTCGACAAAAGAGCTATCTATAACTGAAATAATTCTTCGAATCTGAAATATTATTTTATAGATTTGAGGTAAATTTTATGTGCATCGTTACAGTCAGGAACATGAAGATTAGATAGTTCTCTTATAGTTTTTAATAGTTTAATATTTAAAATAAGTCGCGTACTATAATACATTATTTGTATAACGAGAATTTAATAATTGTTAAGAGATATATTTTTTATTCCGAAAAGATGTAAATAATGTAAAAAGAAAAAGCGGACCGATGCCTTTTCAAATTAACTATTACTTCCAGACTGTTTCAAGTGGCCATTAGAACCACAAATAAAATGCCTAGCTTATAACTCTACAGTACTAATCCACAGGCCGGGAAAGTTTTGAGCAAAAACTTGACCGAACCAGATTAGGGTTTCGCTGTGTACACCACTAAAAACTTCAAAGTAAGTGAAACGTTGGACATTTATGTATTAATATAATATATTGTGGAACCCTATTCCATAATAGGGCTATAAAAAAGTTTCCGCGCAATATCACAGACATACGCGTATTTGCTAAAATATATATTTCGATTATTACTTGTACAAATTGGGATTACACAAATTTATTTTTATTATTTAACTGAAACCGTTTTTATCTACATACATATTTTCACTTCAAATTATAAATCAAAGTCCTTTGGCATCTCTGTCTGTCTGTCTGTTCGTTATAAACTCAAAAAGTACTGAGCGCATTTTCATGCGATTTTCATAACTGGATAGAGAGATTCGCGAGAAAGGTTTATGTATATATTTTGTCAGTAATTTTAGTAAATTGGTTGAAATAGAACGATAAATGTTGGAAGTGTCGGAAAATGTCAAGCCGTCTGAGATCTCTCGTCGAGAACGCTGCCTAATCACTTTGAGGTATAGCAAAACAATTGAGATATAAAACGACGCAGACAAAGTCACGGGATTTAGCTAGTTATATATTTAATTCTTCTGTCCATATGTATGTGACTGAATTCCTCCTAAATGGCTAGATCGATTTTTGTGTGTGTTTAGGTGGATTGAAGGATGGTTTAAAATCACAATTGGAGCCGGTGGGTGACGCTGCGTCTAATTTTAGAATTTTTTTCTTGTAAAAATCTCTACACATGCTTGACTTAAGAGTAAGCTGGTGAATGCGTAAGGAGAGCGTAACGAAAAGTGTGATAGGGCGAAGTGAACCAAAGTTGAGAGGGAGATATAAGTTAGGGAAGATAGAAAAGGAGAGAGTTACGTTTCGAATTATCAATGAAAGCTCATATTTAAATATTTGTAGAAAATGAGTATGTGTGTAGACGGCTCCGTCGTCACCACGTGCGAGGTCGTCCGCGAACCCGTGCTCCGACCTACGTGACGATGCGCAAGTTTAGCGCTTCCTCGTCCGCTCCGCTTCCTGCGTCGAGCCGACGATCCACAAAAGGCTCTTTTCAGAGCCAAGCAGACCGCCACCCGACGACTCAAGTTTCGGCCACTAGACCTGCCTCCGCAACACCTGCAACCACCCAAGCTACGCCTTCCGGACACCGCATCATAGTCTCTGCACCTCGCCCGTCGACCTCGCGCGCGAGTCATCCGCTGCCTGCCGGGACGTCCTCTTCGACGGAGGCGTATGAGAGTGATATTCTCACTCTCGCCCAGCTAATTTTAGCTGGGACCTTGTCGGAGGGAATGGCTCAATGGATAGCGCTATTCCTGTGCGTTCGGGAAGCCGAAGCCGAGGGCCGTAAGACCACCTCGGAAGACGTGCGTGGCACGCTTGCGTTACCCGCGATTCCGGACGCACCTACTAGCCCGCTCGGTCGAGCGCTGCGCCGCAAGCGCAGCGAACCCAATGCAGGGCCCGCCGTGAATCGCGAGACAACACCTTCACCACTAGATGCCCAGCCGAAAAAGAAAACCTGCACTTCGAAACCCACGCAGCCCGCACCGCCGCACGTTACCACATCCAATACCCCAGCGAAGCAGGTGCGTGCACCCGCACCCACCCCCGCTCCGCCGCGAAAGGTTGCCCGCGAGCAACCTACGTATGCATCGATCGCAGCGCCACCCCTGCGCGCGATCCGCTACCAAAATCAGGTACGTGCCGACAGAACCCTAAAGCGCTGCCACCGAGCAACAGTGCTGCCACCACGTCCTCGGTCGATACCTCGTCCCCCGCCTCACCTGTCGCATCGGGTCCGCGTTTCCCTCCGATTGTGGTCGAGCGCCTCCCCGACTGGGCTGTGCAACGTCTTCGTGTACGGAGAAGGGGTCCGATTTATGCCTCAAGACGTAGAAGAATACCGGACTATAATAGACTTCCTAGAAAAGCAAGAGGGGTTGGAGTGGTTTACCTACTCCCCCCACGCACTACAAGGCCTCAAGATTGCCATACGTGGACTCTCTTGCGGCACAGAACCGCAAGTAATACTCGACGCACTACGAGAGAAGGGCTTCACGCCAGAACACGCCCGCCAGATAAATGGACAATGAGGAAAACAGGGGTGCATCTTTTACGTCGTCCTCAAGCGCACGCCCGAGTTAATACCCGCCATTTATGAAGTGTCAAAAATCCAGAGCATGCCTATCCAGATAGAAGCCTGGAGGGGGGAATGCCGGCTCGCGCAGTGCTTTCGCTGCCAGCAGTTTCGGCACTCCTCCCTACAATACCACAGGAAGATCGCCTGTGTCCGGTGCGGGGGCCCACACTCCGCCCAGCAATGTGACCGCCCTAAAGACAAGCCGGCGAGCTGCGCCAACTGCGGGGGCACCCACTCGGGAAACAATAGAAGATGCTGCCCCGTATTTAAACGAGAATTGAGGAATCGCCGATCTGGAACTGTATCCCGGACCACTGGACCAGGACGACCCAGGCCAGCGGTTGAGACGACCCAAGAAAATGCGGGGGCGTCTTTGATGGCCCCCGCCAATGATCCCCCTCCTAGAAAGTCAAGAAGAAGGAGACACCTAAAATCAGAGACGGATGCTGGATCGGAAGCACGAGCCGATGTCTTCCCGGCACAATCGGCGTAACCAATCCCAACCGGCCAAGAGCGCCCGAGCCCCAAGACGCTTCATCTGCAGTGCAGTTTGGATGAACTGCAGATACGCTATGATGAATTAATAGCAGAACCATGTAGAAATCAAGAATGCCACGGACAAAGCTGAGGCTGAGCGAATCCAGTTTAAGTACAGCATCCTGCAGCAAAACATTGCCTCTGCAATAAGAACCCTAAAGAGAAGGAACGAGACAAGTGACGACTGGGCATAAAAAATGAAACGAGACGGCTACAGGGGGCAAGCCGTTTCAAGACGGCTCCTCCCCTGTAAATTAGACCCTCCCGTATCGCGGGAGGTGAGTGATGCCTCAGTCAGAGGGGGTTCTCCCTGACACTGATTCCCCGCACGCCCTGTACACCAGAGGACGGGCGAGAAGAAACCACGGCGGAGTATGTGTGTATACATGTATATATTATACATAAAAGCATAATAGCATATATAAATATAGATGGAGCTAAAGAAGTTTTACTTCAGTTGTGTGGTCTAAAGCACACTCGTTTTTTTTTTATTACCAAGGTGGGACTACGTTTGGCGGGCCCCCTAATATTTATTATAATTCCTGAAGGTCAATGGTTTGGATGATTTGAACGTTCATCGTGACCTTAATCCTTTTTTTAACTGTATAAGTAGTTATAATATTTAGTACAAAAAAATCCAAGTTCATATGATAATTTAATATGTGTATATCATTCAAAAAGTTCTATCAACATACTTTTGCCTGCATTTTCGCTTTGGAAAGCTCCTTTTTTTGGGTTAGAATCACTTTATGTAATTTTTTATATACAGCGCGTCGTGTATGAACACTTACGGCAATCGATTCAACAATTAAGGCATAACAGCCAATGACATTACATTTGTTCATTGATGATAGTGAAACAAATAAACTCATTCTTCATTCTTACATTAATACTTACCGCGTGGCTGAAAAGGCGAATTAAGGTCGTATCGTAAAAAATGGCAATTAATCATATATACCAATTATTGTGATATTAAAGAAGTAATTCACTTTGTAATAGAGAATTTAAATGCGCTGATGGCACTTTATGCTAGATATTAAATGATAGAGTCTATATACAAGGACAAAGATTAATAAATAAATTAAAAAATTAATCAAGTGGAATCATGAGAAATGTATAAACTATCTCTGGGTACTAACGATGCTGAGCTAATGTTACCAAAATTTGTAGAATCGCACGTTATTCCTGCATAAGAAACGTCCTTGTATTATTTTCTTGTATTCAAAAAGAAACAAAACAAAAACGAACATCAAACAAAGGAAATGTTTTTTGTGGCCCCGTTTCAGTAAATGCATTTGATAGAGTTGTTAGTTGTAAACAATAACGTAGAGTGTAATATGGCCCTGTGCAATTATAGCCAACGAATCGACTAGTTAAATAATAACACTGTAATAACTCTTCAATTCCTGTACATTCCTGTTTTAAATTCTATATAAATTTTAAAGCCTCAAACGCTAATCGACAATGTTGTAGACTACGGTGATACACTTAAGCAATATGATTAACTCTAAAGTTTAACTGATGATACAAACTTGATAGGTGTAAGAGAAATGTCCATGTAAGCTTCGATTTAATTCTATAAAAGCGGCGAAACAATTAAAGCCATTAAAACATCGTGCTACGAAGTTACCACCGCTTCAAATAATAATTGAAGTTAGGTCTATTTCATAGACTTAAGTAATCATGTTAAAGATAACAGCAATCCTTTTGAACGCTAATAAAGAGGAGTTAGTACCTATATACTTTTAGAAGGTAATATTAATAAAAGTAATAGTGAGAGATGAACCTGATCTTATATAATCTTTTATTTAAAAAAAAAGAAAAAAGAAACTAACTATACTAAATTGGGTCACTTTCCATTTGATATTTTAATCGTATATATTCAGTTACCTTTAGTTATTCAAAAATATATTTAAAAAAATTGAATTCATTCATGATTATTCGTATAATGAAATCGCAACCAAAATGTGATTAATAATTGAACGAACTTCACAAGAGTGTTCGCTAGTAACATCAATCAATCAATTTTAGGTTATTATTTGTATGTATAAGCTATTTTACAAGCATATTGGATCTAAGTATATTTATTTATTAAGTAAATATTTTGAAATTACTTTCGACACAACTTTTAATAAAATTTTCATTATACATCTCATGGTATTTGGATACAAAAGCTTTGGGAAAAGGTATAGGAAGATAGCTAAAGTATGAAAAGGGCATCATTTATTGAGTTAGCATCATATGGGAATATCACGAGGAAGAATGACAATCATATGACTTGAATACCTACGTACGAAGACAGACGGTATAGCTGTAGAGGAAGACCGAAGAAGATCTAATATATTGTTTATTTAATACTAGCCTTTGCCTGCGACTTCGTTCGCGTGGAATAGATACACCAACACTAACATGAAGCAGTTCTCAAAAGGAAAAAACGTCCCGATTTTGAAATATTTTTCATCTGTGCTCCGCTCCTATTAGTCTTAGAGTGATGATATATAGCCTATAACCATTATCGATGAGTGAGATATATATCACTGAAAGAATTATTCAAATCGGACAAGTAGTTCCTGAGATTACCCCCTACAACGTTACAAACTCACAAACTTTACCTCTTTATAATAATAGTGTTTAGGAAGTTAAGTTAGGACATGTATCCACCACTCACCCGCACTAGGAGATCCTCTTCTTCGGGGTACCCCGGCGTAGTTCGTGGCAAGATCGCTGATTGCGAAACACAAGGACACAAGTTTGCACTGACACTTGGTTTTGGTTAACTGTTATTTTGATATGTATCGACTGCGATTTCTCATTAACACGGATCGTTCAGAGCGGTAAATTTTTCTCGTTGTTAGAGTCAACAGTGAAAGTTAGCCATCTTAGATGGCAGCACTTGTGTGTGTTTTAAAAGTAGTGAGCGGATACATGCCTTTTAATCAATAAAGTAATAAAGAAAAAAAAAAAGATTTGTGCTCGCATATAGATTAGTAAAGATAGCGTAAGTACAATGTACATAAGTACGGAACAAATAGTATAGATTGACTTTAACGTTAAACGTAAACGATTTACAAACACCATTCCAAAATATTTCTACTATGAGCGTTAGCCAAAGAAATCTTAACAGAACTATTCACCATTTGAATAATTTGCTTTACATTTTTCAAATATTTTTCTGTTTAAAGATGCGTTAAACGTCAAAATGATTATTTTTATAGAAATCAGCTTGTTTCTGTTAATATGGTACTTTTACTAAATTAACAAATTTAAACATCACGATGAGCGAGAGCAGATTAACTTAGTAATTATGAAATTAAATTTTTATAGCTTCTTATTCCGGACACTTAAATTTCGTCCAAGTTTTATGTTCATTTGTGAATAAAAATTATATCACGGGAAGCTGTTTCAACTGTGATATCTTGTAACCCCATCTTGATTGTTGAAAATTGAACTTTGTATAATTCGATGGTCTCATATTCACTGTTTAGTATTAAGTTTACATATGTATTTAACTGAATACAAAAAGGAAGCTTCAGCCAATACGGAAACCTACATAGCACATTGTGTGCACCCTTTCAGCATACATATGTCGATTTAAGAGAAATTAAAAATACGTGCTTTTTTATTATTCGATCTGACTGCGCTATTGACCCACCAAGGTCTTAAAAGCTTTACCGGACTACATTGCGTGTTAATCTTCGTTTAATTCTCGAGCTACCATCAATTTCTACATTTTATTTTTGCAACCAATCTTCTACATTACTACTGCCATTGTCAAGTAAATAATAATATTAAAAATAATTTGTGCTAATTTAAATATTCTGACAGATTATTAGAACTTTCCAGGAAGTTTTTGTGGCATCGCAGAATTTATGCTCCATGGTATTATTTTTCATCCACTTCACTTGTGTACAATAACTGAACTATATTACATAAAATGTCATGAATATTACAAAATATAGAGTCAAATAACACAAGATTTTGAAAAAATATAAAAGCCACTTACATGAGAAACTGAGATTTCGCCAAAACTCAATTATCGTCGTTAACGTTTTTTTGCAGTTTCTTCATATTGGTTCGTGCTACGTGACGCTCCAGGTATTGTGGTTGTGATTTTGAGAATAAACATAAATCCTAGAGCATATTTTAAAACTGAGATATAATTAAATACTAGACTAATTACTTATAAATTAAAAAAGTGACCTCATTGTTTATTCCACTGTTAATTATATAATTTAGGCTATCGGTACTATAACCTTTAAAGCTACGAAACACTCAACAAATCTTTTTATTCCATACAACTCTTCATTCAAAAGTTACCTATACGATTTACAATTATATTATATAACCAAGCTAACAGCAGAAATAAACTATACGCCTAAGTAACTAACAAAGAAAATTGCCCATTAAATCAAACACGTCATTTGCGGCGCATTTTAATAGTTTCGCACACGTTTGCACATTCCCGATTCATACATCTTTGGAACGACTCACTTCGTTTACTGTTGTCGCATAATGTTAATCATGTTGGTGCCTTTTATGCGCTTCTATGTGGTATTTCATTTTTATTTGTGGGTTGGCAACTACCACACCAACACAGGTCGGCGTATCTAACCTAGGCTATATTCTGTATTTAAATTGGCTGGAGGTAGATACCCCTTTAAAATGAATTTCAAAAGTATTCCTTTATAATCGGGAACAAGGTCCACTTACCTGATAGCCTGTACAACTTAACAAAGCACTAACTACCTAAATAATGCACACTAGAAATACGGGAAAAACGATGCTTCTCAAACGTGCACTAAAAAGCGAATCCGAAAGCGAGTGAGTCAGAAGATGAGTGACGGGCAAGTGAACAGTCATCTCCGATTTTGAGATATTATAACATTTCAAAAATAGTTTCAACTACCTTTCAATCTATTTATACACAAACAATAGTGTTTTTAAAAGATAACGAGCTGCTGCTTATATGTATAGCTAGCAACCACCCATGACTTTATCCACATTTTTATATTTATACTAGCTGTTACCCGCGGCTTCGCACGCGTTTTTTTTAATATATTAACTAAATTTAAAATTGTGATTACACATCTAGTGTAAATTACAATAATACTATTTCACAAATATTTGTATCACACGCACATCATCTACTGTAACAGGTAACGTGTACATTATGTATGTGAATACTAATAGTGTATCGAATGGGATGGAATTATGATCAGCCACATAACTGGAATTTTAAACTATATATCACCCTCAGTGCTCACACTATATAAGAAAATAATGAAAATATGAAGCTACACATTATCGAACAATATTAAATAAAACAGCTAATTAGTTACTTATTTGCCCGTAAAATTCCCGTTCAAATATTACTTGTAGTCAGGTGAAGCTGTTAAACGTAGTCATTTCTAAGAAAAAAAAAACATTCAAATAGGTCCAGTCGTTTCGGAGATTACCCGGAACAAATAAAAAAAACAGACATATCGACAGAGTTAAAAAATTTTGATGTTTGTAGCATCACAGATTGTATTCACCAAAAGTAATTTATTTTAATATAAATTACACTCACTTTACTTTTATAATACGTGATATATCACAAATAAAAAAATGGCAACAAAACTAATGTAGAATAGAGTTTTTTAAGAGTGTTTGGCGGGATTTCAGTCTGTCATGTAGTGGATTTTATATTTTTTTCATAATATTGTGTTACATGATTCTATAATATTGTGTTACATGATTCTATATCGTGTAGAAATTGGTTGCGTATTATATAATATCGTTCGTTTATTTTGCATAAGTGAAATGAATGAAAAATAAAACCACGAAGCATTAATTCTATGGTCTTGAAGATTAAGAAGATAAAAAATTACATTATATTATGTAGAGGATTCGGCGCTTATACCTTTACATTAACTTGGACATAGAAGAAAACTAATTATATTGACAACTTCAGAATTGGCTGTATGGATTAATTCCTTCGACTGTCTTATTGGACGAATATTATTACTACTAAACTTTCTGAATAACAACACAAAATAAACTTAAGAAATGTTTGCGATATAAACGTTACACGTATAATTAAAAATCGAAAACAAAACTAACGTAGAATAAACTTTTTTAATAGGAATACAAAATAAACCATGAAAATATTTTTGATATAATGTTATCGCGTTACCATGGCAACGCATATAATACTGACATTAACACCCAGCGGAAGCTTCCAAAGTAGCCCGATTTTGAGACATTCTTCATTAGTGCTCAGCTCCTTTTAGTTTTGACGTGATGATATGTAGCCTATAGCCATCCTCGATAAATAAGCTATCTAACACTAAAAGAAACTTTTAAATCGGATCTGTAGTTCTTGAGATTATCGCGTTCAACCAAACAAACAAACAAACAAACTCTTCAGCTTTATATATTAGTATAGATATGAGCCATATAATATCTGTGCAACTATATCGGTATACATAACGCACGTCGTATTGGTTCTTCGATATCAGGATCTGGTTATTCTTTTTTTTTTCATTTAGGAACTTACATCCACAAATAACAAACATTTTTAGAATAGATCACAATTTGATAATTATCGTTATATTCTGGGCAATTATAATAATATATTTATAAATTTTAGCCTACATTTATTTCAAATCTATAAGTTATATTGATGTGGGTTCACTAAAATTTATTAAATAGTTTTTGCGGTAAAGATTAATTAATATGCATTACCTCTTTATAACTTTCTTGTTTTCGTATTATTAGGATTCGGATAAAGTTTGTTTATTTAAAACTTTCAAAACAATACATTTACTACTAAATAGTGTTCCTACTGTTGTATTTAGATTTGAACGATTACTTAGGAAGGCATGCTTGTATACGATCTTCTTTTTTTTTTCTTTACACTTAAGTAATTCTCTTTATTCAACATTAATATCGTCATTTTTAAGTGAATAAATGTTTTGTAACTTAGAGTCAGCAACTTTGGGTGATATTAATTTTCATTTAGCATTGATCTAATTTTTTTACTTCCATAGCTTGATGTTTCATCGTATTTTGTTATGGGGGGCAACAGCTGAGGTAGATACTATTGTTCTACTACAAATACAGGCAGTTTAAGCAATTCATAATATGAGTATGCGATCTCGCGAATTATTAAAGGCTAAATGTTCTTGATAATTTAATGTATACCCGTGAAAACTTAGGTAAGGTGAATTTGGTAAGAGACCAAAATAATTTAAAAAATGGGGGTATAAGGGGTGTCAAGTAACATCTTAAGACTTGAGACACCCAAGCCAACCTCACCTGCACGTGGTGCACCCTGCTGAATAACAAACGAGGCAATGGCGAAAGCGGGGTGGTAGGGTTTCACAGCCCGACTGGGTCGCAACCACCATGAATATGGCGACAAAGCCCGTTATAGTGACTCGCTTCTGCGCGTCGTGTTTAGGGATCAGCCTGTGCATATCCAGTAACGGGTGACTTTCGTCATTATGGCCGGCATGACAGCGGCGACCGGCGATGGATAATCTGTCTCTCGGTGGTTGCCGATGTTTTTGGATTGTAATATGCTTAACATCAGGCATAGTGTAGTGACTATGTCGTGCTTCGATAAAAAAAAAATTAGAAATAATGAGAAATTGGTAATTGCCAAGTAATAGTTTTTTAGGTAAAAGTGTTATATTCGATAACAAGGTCTCAAAGCACATTACTGATTTGCCAGATAGTGCGTTTAAGCACAATGTCGAGTGGGGTTAATGTCTGCAGGGTATTATTATATGGTGGAGCAATACGTGAACGATCGTGACATCTGGAAATGACGCCCATTTCTGTGCGTCCACCAAAAACAAATGTAACTGTCTATATTTGTGAAAATGTATATAATGAAAAGATAAACCTTCTACTTTCTTGCCGGTTTTTCTCGATGACTGGATTATTTCACAAACTGATGGCAGTTTTAATAACCCAAGCTTACAAAAAAAAACTGCATTATAGACTGAGATTACGCCATAACTTCTACCATAAATCGTTCTAATTTCAGTCATCTTAGCTCGTAGTAAATGGGACGTCGATATTGGATATGATTGTGATCTACTTTAATGAGTAACTAACTGCCTGAAATAAGACCAAATATTTCGTATACGTACGACTATGTAATGAATAGCAAATGAATAAATTATCGTCTATTCTGTTAATAATTTTCAAGATCTATCTAATATGTTTTGTGTCGCTCACTCAATCTTTTATGAAGATTTTTTAACTCAAGTTCCATTTCTCCGTAAGATTTTTCAAACATTTCCTTTTATACCGACCTTTCTTTGAAATACATCAAAAAAATAATTGGCAAAAAGATGCAGCCTTTCTGAAATGATGGATGATATATTCGACAATTGATTTTTGCTTATATAGATAAATTATTATAATTTACATATTAATGCATACAAAAAAAAAACTAAAAAGTATTGCTATACTGGTTTTTTAACAATTAAAAAGTGATAAGATCCCAAAACATCGCAAAACAAACTTCATGATCAACAACACCCTTGATAATAACTAGTTCATCCAAACTTTGTTGTGGCACAGACGCCAAAACAAGATCTTAATTTTCCGACAAACTTACTCCAAGGTCGCTAACTAAACAGGTTGTTAATAACAAGTCGTTATGACTTATAGTTTAATTTAAACCTTGACTGTATCCAAAAAAGAAGCATCAGAGCCTAACTTACTTGATACCCACTATTTCTGCAATTAATACGTTTGCTATTCACTTCATAAAGTCTTTCTCATTTCGTTTCAACTTTTCCTGCAACGCACGTACTTATATTCATTTGTCTAATATAATATTTATTTATTCTCGAGGTTATAATTAAATACCGCGCATTGCGATGATATCATTTATTCTTGAATAGTAACATGGCTACACTATATACTAACAATTCATAGTTAATTTGTTCAGAAATCTCACAACATCGTGGTTGTAGTACTCCTGCAGATTGTTTCACAATTATCTTTTCATATTTGCTCTTATTAGAGCTATAGTAAAGGTAGTCATATGCAATACGTTCATTAATTTAATACAAAACAATCCGAAATGCACTCAACTGTCTTATTTGTCTAATTATTTTACTAATTTGTTTTGTGTAGTTATCTCCTCAATTACTTGTTCAGTTGTTCCTGCTTCATGAATTCACATACAATAATCATACAAACAACGTAAGTAACCCGAGAATAATAGCTCTGAAACCATCTGCATAGATTTTTATTTAAAGTTACAAAGGTCCACTATTATTCTATTTTTATTGGTATAAATATATAAATCTTGCAGAAGATTATACATACATAAATCCAACGATAGAAGGGTATAACAAAAACGGTTTGGCGAGAAGCCAGGATATTCACACTAATTTGGATAAGTCTAGGGCAGACCCAGGTTTGCGTGTTGCGGTGTCTAAATAATTTGACTCCAGACCATTGTAGACAGTTTACATTCACACAGCAATCTGGGAGTTCATTTCACATATCATTTTATACTCGTATATGTTAGTAAAAGAAACTGACACATCAAACCATCAAATTTCTAAAATAATATCAAACAGAATTTTACGCGTGAATGTAGTTTAATTAAGTCTTCATTAAGTATAATTATTCAACCCAACGCAATATGAAGGTAATTGAGATACTCGTACGTATTCATTTTTAATATCTGTTTTTATAGATTCTGTATTAGAAATCAGTCAAGATTATCTATTTCATAATCACTATGTACCTAATTTTGATTTTATATTAATATGTGCTTACAATAACTCTCTCTACGCAATGTTTTTTCTAAATTATATATTATAATCACTCTCCTTTGTTTATGAAACTATCTACCACCGACAATACATACTCTATATCTACATGACATTGGCGGAATTTTGTATTACTTACACACGGTTCCATAACAAAGATGAAAAAAATAACCTTTTTTTTCGAACTGACTACGTTGTTGACCTAGCAAGATCTTAAAGCTTCACCGGACTACTTAAAAAAAAATTAACCAAAAGTGTCAAACTGTATAAATAAATGTATAATGCGTTATAGAATTTGCATGTGAATATTGCTATAGCTACGCGACAAGATTTTTTTTTCTTTTTGGTAACCATTTTTGTAGTATATTATTGCTGCCTATTTCGAATAGCTAATGATGATACAACAAGTTTATTGCGATTATCTCAATCATCTAACAGGTCACAAGGACATTGGCCGTCTTGTTAGAACTTTCCAAAGAGTTTTTGTGGCAAGTCAGAATCCATACTCCGTGATATTTGGTCCCCCATCCACTTACCTTGTGCACAATTACGCAAAACACCACTACATGACATTCCAAAATCCCACCAAAAAAATTCAACACGTCAAGATTATGTGTTAAAGTAAGATTGAGGACGATTCACACTTTTACAATTAGTAGCATTAAAACTACAAGCTATAAAATTATAGATTAATAATTGTTTAAAGAATGATCAGTTAAGTGCATAATTATTATTGGACATTAATTTACAATGCGTTTCTACTATTAAATTATGCCCATTTCTATAAGCCAACTTTTACTTTTTTTATATCATGTAGGAGGCAAATGAACTTGCGGGTCACCTGTTGGTAAGCGATCACCACGGTTCATAGACACTAGCAACCCCAGAGGAGTTGCAAGTGCATTGCTAGCCTGTGTTTGGGAGAATGGAGAGAAAGGAAAATGGGAAGGGAGATGGGTCTCCGGCGCTCTCACTGACCGAACGTAATGCAACAATGCAAGCATTATTACTTCACGTCGGTTTTCTGTGAAAGAATGGTACAAGCCTGGACGAGCCGCCCCATTCATACTGAAACCAATAATAGCTTCAGCGTGACTCTACCACCTACACAATTAGGTACTACATTATTAAAGACTCATAAACAAAGGTTATATATACTTCAACAGTTTATACAAACAAAGGCTTTCATTTAAATTGACAATTTTTATGAAGTATTAACATGTCTTGAGAGCATAATTGAATATTAAATTGCTTAAATTTACCTCTCACAGATTCATTTTTCTGCCTCAAAACTATTTCCATACTACAAATAACTAAATACAAAGCAACTCTTTAATATTACGCAAACGTAAGTCACATTGTTTATTACACATTACACTACTTATTTTACTGCCGCAAGAATGTACAGGTGAGTAATAAACTAAGCAAGGTACGGTTTACTATCAAAGTTTTACCATAACAAGATTAGTGTTAAGGTATTCAACTGACAGTTTAAAGGCGAAGGCGGTAAAATTAAAGGCATTGTAATATAGTTTCAGGCGTTGTTATATAGTTTAAAATTATTTTGTGTTTGGTGTTAGCGTTTTAAGTTATTTGATAAAGAAAATTAAATCTTCCTACGTACTGCAAGCCTCAAAGAACCGAAGTGCAACATAATATATTATCTTTGTTTTTTTAAACAACACACCACCTCTGTCCATTCAACGTCTTAACTAATATTATATATCCGAAAGCGAGTTTGTTTATTACATTTTACTAAACCGATTATCGTGAAATTTTGAAACCACGTTGTCAACAGTAAAGAACAGAATATAGGATACATTTCATTTAGAAAAAAAAATACACCCGGGATAGGTCAAGTCTATATCAGTACAAGTGAAGACGAGGCAAAAGCTATCATATAAAAAGCAAACTTTTTTAAATATGCAATCTAAACTTTTTTAAATGCTTCTACCGATGCTGAGCGAGCCAACATTTTGTTACGTAGATCTTACATTAAATTTTTTCTTTTACTTTCTTTTACCTATGAAATTACCGTTCTGCAGTACTGGCCATTTCAAATCAAAATAACTATTGTTTGGCTAAGAATTCTAATTTCAAATTAATTTTATTTTAATAAACATGGAATTCTTTTTGCAAAAGTAGTCATTTGTTTATTGATTAGTGTTACATTTTCATCGCATTTCAGGTTCAGGTGTTCCTCACGACGTTTTCCTTCACAATCAGCCGATAGTATTACTAATATAAATTAGTAAATGTATGCAAATACCGAAAAAAATATTGGCACATGCTGGGGTTTAAGCTTGCCGAAATGGAATTGATATCCCATCGGCCAAAGCATTAGAACACCATGACTCTTTCATTGGATTGCTATAAACATTATCCTAGTTATTTAAATTTTTCGATTCAGTTACTTTACATCCAGCTGTCAAAAAGCTAGCAAGCCAACATAACAGCAACGGCTGCCTGTAGATGGTAATGCTCCGTAATTGCTTTGTTTGTGGTAGTGGTGTCACTGGTGGAGCGGTGATGGCTTTTTTCCTAGCTGATTCCTAGCAAATGCTGTTGGCTTTAAGGGCATTTACTGCTTTACTGAACTACTAAGCCGAGCGCTAAGGCTCTCAGCCGATAAGCAATAAGGGCCTACGAGAGCCTCGGCTTGGGCTGTTGCTGTAAATTAGAACATACACGCAACGAGCTAAACTAACCAAGCTAACTCACTATTCTTACATATATGCGTTCATAAGATGCGTATATGTACTTCGTATCTGGCAATTTGGTTACTACTGAGAAACTAAAAATGAAAATCTGGTAAAATAAAACAACTCTTCCCACAACCTAAGGTGTATACTTTTGTACGTCTGTAATGCTTTGTGAGTTGTGTTATTTGATTTAGGTGATAAGGAGCGTGTAAGCAGAATACTCGAGGACTTCACTATGTGGGGACGAATCTTGGTTAGAGATGCTGCAGCGGTTGTCACAACATACGTGCTTAGGTGAGCTACGCCTCCAGCCGCTGAGGAGCGGTCGTCGGGTGCACGAGTTAGTCGGACAGATAGACCAAATAATATCATGTCCGGACACCGTCAGTCGATGTAGGTTTTTTTTTTAGTTTCTTCTAGTCTGCAGACTCTTGGTCCACATCTTTTTTTGCTTATATGTAGATTTTTTTTTAACGTAAAAATCGTATCCGTGAGCATATATATATATATTATTATTAGTAATTTATTAAATAGTAACTGTTTAATTATTATTAACTATTTTTTAGTTTAATGACGCTATTGTTTTCTAGCGCTTGAATTTCCATTCTTTATGGCCATTTTTAGGTTGTAATCCACAATATCCCGTGCCGGAGCGTCCACGGCCCGACGAATGAACCTACTTATCGCGTCGTCAGTCACGTCGGTTAGTAGACACAGGTGTCGGTGTGCCTAGATATTGCCACTATAGCATGTGAAATGCTATCGTGGATTTGTACCCTTTTGCTCTTTGTTTGCAGGATCACCACCGATTTGACGGTCAGTCCCTGGGGTTCATGGACTGTCAGAACGCACGATCCTTCCCCTACCCCGTAGCCCTTTTTTATCAGGGCTTTTTTCTCCTCCTGTGTGTGTACCAGGAAGAGAGTATCGGGAGTTTGTGAGGGTATTTGTTTGCCCTGATAGCCCCTGATGCTCAGAGATCTTACTATCGGTTTCGGTGAATATATACCGTCGTATACTTGACTCAGTGCATAGGCTACATCCATCGGGTTCCTGAAAGTGCAAGTGAGCTGTTTGTCAATACTGGCTACGGCCGTTGGTCTGGTATATGCCATCCGAAATATATTTCGATGTAGGTTAAAGTCCCACCTGTCAGTGAAGGAAAACACCATGATGATAATACCATGGCAAGGAGATACAGTTTTTTTTTTTTTTTGTGAGCTCACCGGTTAGCTACCACACTCACATTTAAAATCTATCACCAAACACCTATCGGCGTCAACATCTGTACTTGGGAGCCAGTCCCTCTCTGCCATTAAACGCAGAAAATACATAAAAAGATATAGTGTATATATATCTCACTCAAAAACAGAAAAAAAAAATAAGAAGAATATCAAATTTAATCTATTAACGATACATCAAAGTCCTTATTAAATAATATTTCTCTACATTTTCAAAAGTTGTAACTATTCTGATTTCGCTCAAATTTATTTAAAAATATGCTGAGGTTTTCGTTTTACATGCCTTTGAATGAAAATAATTTTAGTTGTAATATTTGTTCTTGGCAAGACGCGCTCGAATCGTCTAATACTTGAATTTCAAGTAACTCAGACGTTCTTATTGCTGTATCGATAATATTTTACTTTGTTAAGAATATTTTCTGCTACAGTAGCGGTCTGTAGAAAAATTGATTACGCTTATTTGAATTCAGTGTATTCATAGCAGATGTAACATTTATATTTTCAATATTTCTTGAACTATTTGCAACCTTATTTCGTATTCTATTACGATGTGTGGGGACTATGTTTAGAAAAATTGGCTAAGGTTATAATATTTTATTAGCAATCTGTTAATTGCAGCAAAAATAATAAAAAAAAAAACGTTTTAAGTTGGAACAGCCTATTCAGGAATATACTATTGAACACAGCTATATACCAGACTCGATGCGGATGGGCCGACGTTCCGCACTAAAATGAACCACATTCGACATGTCAGGTCACGTCGGGACATGTCAGGTCCAGTCTTCCAAGATCAATCAAACAACACTGAATATAGTTGCCACGAACTATTCTATATTATTAAGGTATTAATCGTACCGTAGATGTTACTTGCTCAACTGTCTGAGCGAAAATGTCCCAAATGCCTTTTTTTTTCTCGAACTGACTACGCTATTGACCTAGCAAGGTCTTAACAGCTTCACAGGACTACTAAGGCGAGCGCTTAAGGCACTCAGCCGATTTTATATTGGCAACCAGCTCAAGGGTGCACGGCACACCTCGGCTTGGCTGTTGTCTGTTGCAGGCAAAATCGCGACTTATCTTAGCTAATCTAGCTAACTATTCACATATGTATGAGTTGTTGAAACGTCTATGTGTACCAAACATATCCGCCTCAACAACTCCTCCATATATTTTTATCGAAAAATTGAGAGTTTTTTTTAGTTCGATAAGGGAAAAAAATTTAACAAAAATAACCCTTCCACCAAGATGTGTAGCGGTGGTGCATGCACGTGTGTGGAGGTGATCATGTAGTATTGTAGCAGTGATGTATGGGTGTGTCACCGTATCGCGCAAGAAACGCACTCAAGGGCTCCCTACCGAGGGATCGAACCTAGGCTTGAGCCGCTGCCGTGGGAGGCCTAATCGGGTGTGCGGGAGCGAAATTAACCCCCAGAACGTGGCGGCGCGATCTGTGGTTACGCGGGCGCGGGCGTGAGCATGCTCTGTTACGAGGGACAGGCTGATACTGATCGGTCGCTGACGTGATATCGTCGGGAGGATCGGTAAAAATATGTCGCGGACGTCTTCTATATCGCCCAGCGTTAGGTACGGGTTCGTAATTTGCGGCGGATACCACTAACGGACTGGGATGAATCGCGGCTCGCTCGAAATAACTACTTGTAAGTGATTTTATATACGTCCAGATAGACGGCATCTCCAGGTCCCTGTGGAGATCCGCCTTCCGGACGAACCAAGGAGCACCGGTGATTTTACGCAGAGCCCGGGTCTGCAAAACCTGAAGCGTATCTAGATTCTTCGCGTGGGCGAAAACCGGACAACTATACGTCATAACGGGACGAATACAAACTTTATATATTGTGTGCTTATGTCTGAGGGACAGTTTGCTCTTCTGACAGAGTAAATAATGGAGGCGACCCAAGACCATAGCGGCTTTGTCTCGCACTCTTTTAATATGTGGCTCGAACGTTAAATGATTGTCTAAAGTGACGTCGAGATACTTGACCTCGGTGGTCCAAGGTATCTCGGAATCGTATAGCCTTATGGGCTTTAACTCTTATCGGGGTTTATACCTATACGACATCGAAGGCATCAATCACCGAGTGTGCTAACGGCTTCTTCGATGCGATCCCTGAGAACACTCGGCCGCCAGCCAGAGGCGTAGATGACTGTATCATCAGCATAACAACCTACCTCGACTCCCGGGAGCTTAGGTAGGTCACTGATGAACAGGTTGAAGAGGGTGGGCGCGAGTATTGAGCCTTGTGGCACACCTGAGCGAATCGGACGGGGCGATGAGAGTTCGCCGTCTACTCTAAAACGGAAGGTTCTATCGGCGAGATAATCACGGATGATGTGAACTAACCTATCGGGTATCCCGGCTTGATTTAACTTGTATATGAGCCCTTTGTGCCAGACCTTATCGAAGGCCTTGGCGACATCGAAAAAGACTGCTATCGTGCGTTCAGGATTAGTGTTTTTCACGGGCGGATCCGGCTTCGGATGCGGATCTTTATTAAAATTAGAAAAGATGTACTTTGTGAGGCGGAGTTTTTTTTTTCAAAATGTCTACGCTATTGACCCAGCAAGGTCTTAACAGCTTCACCGGACTACAACCGTGAGGCGGAGTACTTGATCCGGACAAGAGTGTCTGGCGCGAAATCCAAACTGTTCAGGCGGTATTAAACTATGGTCGTTTATCATAACCTGGAGACGGTTCAGAAGGAGCCGCTCGTAAAGTTTACCTAAGGTATCTAGTAAACTGATCGGGCGATAGCTATCGTGAAGCGTAGCTTTCTTGCCGGGCTTGTGAATTCCTATCACTACGGCCCTCTTCCAGACGGCTGGAAAATGACCCTGGGACATGGCCGCATTGAAGATACAGACCAATAGCGCTATGATGCGGTCAGGAAGGAGCTTCAGAACCTCGTTCCTGATCCCATCGGGACCTGGGGACTTCCTAGGTTTGAGACGCTTGATGGCGGCCGAGACTTCGTCAAACGTTATTGGGGTTAGGGTATCCGCCGGAGGAGACGCGAGTGCATGCTCTATGACTGTTTCGATCGACTCTATGATGGAAGGGTCAGTATTATCAGTGTTTGGCGAACACTGTTTCTCTAAACTCGCGGCAAGACGTTCTGCTTTCTCAGTGTTATCGAACGCGGGAGGCAACCCGGGGCCTCTATCGAGAGGGGGCATTGGAATAACCGTATCGGACTTAAACTTTTGCGTGAGGGACCAGAATGACAGGTGAGACGGCTGGAGATCCTCCAGAAACCTGTCCCACCTGTCACCCTGGATCTCAGAAATACGAGACTTAACTGCTTTCCGTAAGTAACGTAAGCGTTCGCGGTTCTTAGCGGTCGGGTAAGCGTCGTGAGCACGAGTCGCGGCGTTCTTTTCCGTGATCAATGCTCTTACGTCGTCGGGCAGTATAAGACGGCGTTCGTTCGCCGCTTGTACCTCTTTCGAGGTCTCCCTGACGGCGGTCTGGAGATAATCAACCAGGGAATCGATGGCTGAATCCGCGTCGGCTTTAGACACCAACACCTCGGGAATCCTGTCTAAACTACTAGACGATGAACTATTTTTAAAATATTCGCTAAGTTTCGCGTAATCGGCCACTCTGATCGACGTCGGACTAAAATCAGAGTTCTGTCCTAACTGTAATAGAAGCGGGCGATGATCCGAGTCGAGTTTGTGTACGACTGATATGAGTCGTACAGGAAGCGCGACATTTTTTAATAAGGCTACATCTAAAACTGACGGTCGGCAGTGATCTTGATAGTGCGTGGGTTTCGGAGGGGCTATGACGTCAAAAGCGAGAGCCTCACCTAGTTCGTGGAGTATCCTCCCGTTACGAGAGGTACACGGACTGTTCCAGATGATATTCCCGCAGTTGAGGTCCCCGCTATAATGACTGAGTCACCTAAGTTAAATATTGCCTGCAGGTTGGATTCGAGCAACACTTTATTCGGTGATAGGTCCCAAATGACTCAACCGACTTGCCTTTTATAACATTCAATGAAGTCACGACCGGCCGATTATTTTCTACCAATGGCGTCTCAGGCCATTAGCAACACCCCCGACGTAGTCAATAGCACGGAGAGTGCTAGCAATATTTTATCTATCGTTTTGGCCTGAATAATATTTGTCATCTAAAATTAAAGTTCTCAAAAGATGATTTCTTTTTCAAGTGAAACTTTTTATGACACGGTAAGGAAAAAAATTCGTTACGCGTTAAAATGTAAAGTAGGTATCTATTTGTATGCATATGTAAGTTATCTAGGGGTGTCTATCTGGGTCTAGTAGTAGAAAAAATGAGTCTCTTTTCCACCGCGTGTACGTAATATTTTTTCTCTAATTTAATTAAAATCCTTGATATTAAAGATTTCAAAATTCTTTATTTAACCCGACTTAAGAAAGTAACTATACTGTATCAGATATTAAATCCAATGACATCCAAAACAATGGTGTTTTTATGTCAATATACAATTTATTATCAGTCGCCACTATCATGATAGCCTTGCAGGCTATCATGCCTGTGAACAACTGGATATACACAGACTGATCATAAAATGTAAAAAAAAAAACCTAGAAACAATTATTGGATTTGCTATAAGGACATCTGATTTTTTAGATTACCCGGATACGGATACAAAACCGAGGCAAGCTGGCCTTCGGACGTCTCACTCTTGTTACCGACATGTCAAATCAAATGCCGGGTACTGTACAAACTATAATAATAATTGTAAAAAATAATAAATACGTACAGAGTCGCCGGCAAAACTAGTATGAATGTAAAACTAATACATTAAGTAACAAAACCAAGAGAGTTTAGTTCTCGAATACCTCCTCTTTATAATGTTTCAAAGCAATAAAACGAAGTCATCTTGTTACAAAGCAAAAATCTAGATCGATATTCTGACTTCATACTTTTAAAGGGGATTTCTTTACATCTAAATTATTTGGGCACTTTGTCCGTCGGCCGAACCTTTGTTCACCCCGTCTACGTTTGGCCATCAATCAGAAGCTTTGGGAAGCCACCTATTGTTATCGCAAACAAAATGAACCGTTACTGTTCATTATTTAAAATCAACGTTATACTTATTCATTTACTTGCTCGTCGTTGTATTAACTCTGGGGATATTTTTTTCTCTTTTATTCTAAAAGAAGATGATTCAGTGAATGATTAGCAGCATGCAGTTTGACGTATGTTCGAAGTCTTAGAATGAGTTTGAGCTTTTGGTCAAGAAAAACAGTAATGAAATCACAGTATGGTGATAACACTTTTTTGTAATACCCCTCTGGTTTACTGATAATGTATTTCAAAAATACATGCAAGTAAATTTAGGCAGCTGAAACATATTTATATAATATCAGGCTAGATTGTTTTCAAATGCCTTAAATATTTACAGAAGATAAAAAAAAGATCATAATGAACGTACCGAAGGTTTTTGCTGTCCAACATTTCAAATCTATTCTTTTATACTAATATTATAAAGCTGAAGAGTTTGGTTCAACGCGCGAACCTCAGAAACTACTTGCTGGTTCAATTTGAAAGATTCTTGCAGTGTTAATAGGTCATTTATCGAGGAAGCCTATATCATCACGCAAAGACCTAATACCACGCTAATAGAAATGGAGCGCCAATGAAATATGTTCCCAAATCGTTTTCTATTTTCTTTTGAGAGCTTCCGCCGCAATTTAGCGTTACAGCTACAAACACATCCAAAGATGCAATCAACTCTACAGCGTCTGCAGTCCTATCCAAAAACAATTAATGTTATGTTACTATTTGCTAACTCTTAGAATTAGGCTAAACGTGTCATGTATTAGTTTACGCTTCCAATCACCCGTTTCAAATTATTCAGGCAGAATTAATAACTGAAATCGAGCACCGACACTTTGCTTTATATATGACGGCCGAGGAAGCACTTCCACGCTTTTACCTTAAAGAGCTTCTACTATCTTCATTTTCTTTTACTCGTTCTTTTTTTTTATTGTAGCACAGCAAAGTGGCTACACTGTGCCTGATGGTGAGTACAGTACAATCCAAAAACAATGGCGACCACCGAGAAACACGTCATCCCTCGGCGGACGCCGTTGTCATGCCGGCCTGCGTAAATGTCTCTTGACGTTACGCTTGAAGGACCCCATGTTATAGGAAAGAGGGAACACACTAGCCAGGAGATTGTTCCACAGCTTCACGGTCCGGCAAAGATAAGAAGTTGCGAACTTTTTAGTTCGTGCCCAGATAGGATTTACCGTAAAACTATGGTTCCGAAGCCCAGCGCGAGTGGTTCGGTTATAAAAAGGAGAGCAAGGAATTAAATTAAATAGCTCTGATTCTTAGATTCTAGATTCTTATCACTTTTGGCTTTCAGTTATGATTTTTACAGCAGTCATTCGATTTTTAAAATGTATACAAATCAGTGAGTTTGTACCACTTACGTGTTCGACGTTTGTCAGCGACTTTTGGTCAATGTAGCAGTAACATGGAATCTATTAATTAATGCGCGACGAAAGCAAGAGACGTGACGCTATGACTTTTCTACCCTAGAAGATCGATACTTTGGCATTATACCATCTTCCTTTTTGAGCTCCAGTAGTTGTTTCGTGAACTGTAAAGAAAATGTGATATCCTTATAATAGGTCTATGAAATTGCCGTTCTGCAGTACTGGCCATTTCAAATCAAAATTATTTTTGTTTGGCTAAGAATTCTAATTTCAAATTAATTTTATTTTAAAAACATGGAATTCTTTTTCCAATTTGTTTATTGATTAGTATTATATTTTCATCGCATTTCAATCTTTTTTGTCATCATGGATACGTTAAAAATTCGAGTAATTATGGAATATGAATACCGTCATGGCAGCAACGCGGCACAAGCGGCACGTAACATCAACGACGTTTACAGAGCTAACACTACAAACCAATGCACCACCTGTTATTGGTTTGCTCGCTTCCGTTCAGGGAATTTCGACCTAAAAAATGAACCACGCGGTCGTCTGAAGACTTTGGTCGACAATGACGAATTAAAGGCGATTGTGGAAGCTGATGATATACAATCTATGGCTGAATTAGCAGCAGCTTTCGACGTTAGCGTCAAAACAATATTGGTCCATTTGCGTCAAATTGGCAAGGTAAAAAAGCTTGACAAATGAGTACCCACGAACTCAATGATCACCAGCGCGAAGTACGCGTCGAGACGTGCCTTGCACTGCTCAACAGACACACAAATGAAGGAATTTTGAACCGCTTTGTTACCTGCAGTAAAAAATGGTTCTGTTTGATAGCCGCAAGTGCTTAGCAAGTTAGTTGGATCCTGGTTCAGCAGCTAAACAATACCCTAAACGAAAACTTACTCCTAGAAAAGTAATGGTTACTGTTTGGTGGTCTAGCGCCGGTGTGATTCATCACAGCTTCTTACTAAATGGGGTGAGCATTACTGCAAATGTGTACTGTGAAGAACTGAACACAGTGATGGAGAAGCTGGCACATCTCCAACGAGCATTGGTCTCCGCGATCAATAAACTGCCACTGCGTTGGCAAAGATGCATTGATTGCATGGGTGATTACTTCGATTAATACAAATAAAAAATACATGAAAAAAATTCGTTTAAATTTTTGCATACAAAACGGCAATTTCATAGGTAATTAGAATTTTAACATGTATGTATGGTTTCGAAACTATACTATAAGGCTGTGGAATTCAAGTGCATGTCGTGTTTGATGTAGGTAATGACCTCACGATTCGACTGGTCGATACGTCTCGGAACCATAGGATTAGACAATACCTCGGTTAGTGGCTAAGCATTGCCATAGAACACAATAATGTAGTCTGCCCTAGGTTAATAATTCCTTCTAGCGATCAAGTGGCCTGCATGTATTACTGATGATATAATTGGAAATTTGTTATAATATTCTTATTGTTGTTTACGAAATATTTAGATAATAAGATTAAAGATTATTAATTTTAAACATGCAAATATTATTTTAGTGTCAGTAAGTTCATGACACGTTTGGATTCACAGTTGAAACAAATCAAGAAAGTTGATTCACTAATATCCGAATAAGTTGAACCGATTTAGACAATTTTTTTTCTACCTTTTAGGCTTGATTTTTTATTTTATTTTTGGCAACCAATATTCTGGTAGATTGTTTCTGCCATTTTCAAGTAGGATGTAGTATGATATTACAATCTTTTTGTGATTATTTCAATGCACTAACAACATCATAGCTGTCTTTAACTTTCCAGAGAGTTTTGGTTTCAAGTCAAAATCCATGCTCCGGAGTAGTATTACCCATCCACTTCACTTGTACACAATAACCAAACTATATTACGCCAAACACCATCTATATTACAAAATATACAGCAAAATAACACAAGATCATGAATAAAATATAAAATCCGCTACCTGACACTAAAAAAACTATCTTCAAGAAAACTGATTTGTACATTTTCTCAGAGGCTATAAGGTAATAATAAATTTAACAGAAGTAATTTAAAATCGTTCGTTTTAGTAACCTTGTTGGTTAATGGACAATATTTCTTCTTAATATGCCACGGTGTCGTTAAAACATGAATTGTCTTCCTATATGCGTTGAGATATTGCGTAGAGATATACAATGAAACTGGGTCGGATGTGGCTTAGCTGGCATTATGCTCTGAGGTAGTCCGTTCCCTGTTTTCACTCGCACCGCTACCGAGTTGCACTTAAAATCCATTAAAATGCACATAAACTTTTCAACAACGGATTTAGAATAGAGTATATTGTATTATCCTTCCCCGTAACAGCTATTTAATGGTCTACCACAGAAGTTTAACGCTCTAAATTACTTTATAAGATGCACTTATTTTTTTGAAAGAAAGATTGTTTAAAAATTGCAAATTACATCCAGTGAGTAGGCAATCACGTACATTATATCTCTCAAGCAACTGCTGGAGTATTCCGATAACTGCAGTTAAGGAAGAAGTATTCACTTCTAGACATGGAACATTTTATGATGCATTGCTTTTTTAATTTTAAAATACTTAGAAATATTTTAACTATAAAATACGTCACCGTTACTTTGTAAACAATCATATTTTCTTTATTGATAATCGTGTCAGTCAGGTGGTTTGAGCGTTAGAATATTAATTCGATGTACGGTGACTCAAACTTTGCATGTACCAATGTTTTTTTCTGAATTTGCGTGTGTTTGTTTACGTATTTGTCTTTATCATTTCTAACAGACGAGCTTGCAGTTTTAAACAAATTATTGTATTGTTTTTAGTCAATTCAATATTGAAGTTAATTATTCCACAGTTCGATTTCCTGGTGATCATTAAACAGTTGTGTTTTTCAGAGAACTTTGCTGCTTTTAGTTGCATTGAATCTTCTACATACTTGAAATCGAAAAGAAAATCACATTTTATAGTTTGCTTTTGCTTCTGTATACGCTTCTATCCTCAATTTATAATCATCTAAACCGAATTATTTACACACGCGGTAGTTACATAATTTCCAACTTCTCTCCCGTTTGTATTTTAATAAAAAATAAAACTTTATTAAAATACTAACATTGTTTTAGTTCATTATCATAGTTTTTATGTAGATTAATCCGCATCGGCTTTCAAGCCTCTCCAACCGCTTTGTAGCGAAGTACTGAATAAAAGCAGACCGTACTCAGATAAGCCGGTATTATGCATACATGCCTCCAACATACGCTTCAGCCTTCTCTGGACGTGTTGCAAATATTCACAATGGATTAATTCTTTTTTCGCATCTATCTTTCAATAACTATTTTCATGAGGCCTGATGTTCTACAGATATGTAAGTTTTTTAAACCTGTCTAACTACTAAAGTTTTTCAAGTTCTATTTGGCATCATATACTGATGTGTTTAGACTATTTATTTATGTATCTGTTAACAAATCATATGAAACTGAAAATGTTTGAGACTAGATTTCACGTGTGTTTAGCAATTTGTACTTTTTGTTGTTAAAAGTAAGGGTACTTATGTATTAACAACACCGCAACTGAGAAGGGCTCGCCAACCGCTGCTTGCTCTATCTGTCTTCGTTTCGCAAATATAACCTAAGTTAACCAAACGCTGTTCAACTGTTTTGCCTCAGTTTGGTTAGGCTAGGTTAGACTTAACTTTTGGGCGATATTTGCACAACATAGCCAGAGCAGAAAGGACAACTAGATGTCACCACTGCCAGGAGTGTGATATGGACACAGCTCAACACACGTGTAATGTTGGGGTTGGTGTGAGTCAAATAATAAACGACCGTACTATAAGGAAGCTGTTTAATGATTGTTCATACATAAGCGTCGTGCTCTAAGGGTACATGCACACATAATATATTATACTTATTTTAACACTTAACACGATCAAAGAATGCCCAGCATCGTCCATAGAGCGTGCAGAGCTTATAGTAGCGAGTGGATCCTGTCCCCTCCGCTGTTGGAAGAACCCAGAAGCAAAGGGTCGGGGTCCCTCAACCGAATGCGGCGTGAGAAATGCCTGTCGCCGCAGGGTGTTGCAGAGCCTGCTC
This sequence comes from Antheraea mylitta, assembly GCA_014332785.1. Classification (NCBI taxonomy): domain Eukaryota; kingdom Metazoa; phylum Arthropoda; class Insecta; order Lepidoptera; family Saturniidae; genus Antheraea; species Antheraea mylitta. The sequence goes on along the minus strand of JACEII010000018.1, from coordinate 2,199,454 downwards.
GCGCACCCCGTGACACCACCCATAGTGTGGCGTAGGTTGTTGTGGAGTTTTTTAGATGACTAGAGTTCGACTCATTTCAGGTACTCCCCTGGGGACTTGACAAGTATATGAAGAGGTTTCTCCACGTAAAAAAAAGGTCAGACTTAAACAAACACAACGCGAGGCGGCAACGGTCGGCGAGCGTGGTGGCGTTAATATGCAAGTATAAGAATAAGTTTAATTTCAACCTAACAATATTTTCTTTTACTTCGTTTCACATAAATTGTGAAACAGAATCCATAATATAAACAGAAACACGTGAAACAATACAAAAAAATTGATACGACACAAACTTCATATGTCGCCTCGAACACTACTTCGGTAGCCGCAGTCACAATGGACGCCGTCTGGCCGGTGTCGTAGGCTCTGGAAACTTCCATACAAGTTTGTCACTTTGAGTCAAAAGTTTGACCCTTCCACTTGAAACGGTTCGACTTCGATTCCGAACGAAAGTTTCACGTTACGCCTTTTTATTTTATGACGGGTGTCAATTACCGGCTGTTCTTTTGTTCTTTTTTTATTATTTTTTCCGTTCGGAAACCGACGAAGTTTTAATAAAGTATTTTTTGCGACATCGTTGTTTTCGATGGCGATGTTGGACTTTTTTCCGTGCCTCTCGCATTTGACAGCGTGACGGTTTCAGGTGAATATTTAGGACGGGATAAACGAATTGCCGAAGAATATTTTTGTCGATAGATTTTTTTATTTTTAAGCTAACTAATAATGAAACAGATTTCAACATAAAACTCCTTTTAACGCGTTGATAGAGAATATCGGAGGTTAACATTTTTGAAGATTAAAAATGAAGTACTGAAAAATTAACATATTGATAGTTTAAGCTTCTTCTTTTGGAAACTAGAAAATTAAGGCAATGCCAGACTAGTTACGAGAAAGAAGACAAAAATGAAATAGAGAGTCATATATACCTTGCCACTTTTAAAGATGTTAACTTTAACTGTGAATGTTTTTTTTTATAATTTATGTTTTTGTTTAATAGTAACTAAAGAGTATTTTCTTGCCTTTATATGTACGATTCTTTGTCCAAATTTCTTTCTGGTATTATATTCTCAACGTGAGCTTAACACAGTCACGATTTTGTACTCATTTTTTCGCTTCCCAAAATACCTTCATTTTGTAACGTTAACATTATCTTCTCATTAAATTATACGTAGATACTGCAAAACAGTCACGTGGCTTTGCTGTTTATACAATGCTAACTTATCAAGTTAGAATTTTAGTGCACTATTTTCGTATTCATTTTTGCATTTTTCCATGAATAGAAAATAGCTATTTGAGCAAAGAAAGAAAAACAAAAGTATTTTATAAACCAACGGAGATAGACGAATGCGTTAAAATAAAACTGCTAAAAAGTACTTTAAATAAAGCAACACAAACTTTGAAAGAGCCAAGGTTTGCTATTTATAAATAGTATTAATACTTTATTAGTAGTTTTTATTACACGGACTTTCCTTTGCCTTATAGCTTTTTTTCTTAATTAAAAAAAATTAGAGCTATGTATCCGAAAACGAATACAGGACAACCCAAAAATAATAGCAAATCGCGAGAGATTTATAATGCATCAGCAGTCATAACTATAATACCGTCCTGCATGCCTCTAAAAAGCTGGATATAAATGATGATTCTGAAATATGAGAACCTAAATTAAGCCACTACGATGCTTTTATTACTGTATTTAAAATGGTAACTAATCATTTGGGTATTGTATATTTGATTATTGCATAAACTTGGTGAGCTCATAACGCGATAAGCTTAAGCATTCCGTTAAGCGTCATATTTCTACTGGTGTGTGGTTATCGCGATCTTGTCGAATACAATTTCCATTCCCTGTTATCCTTCAAGATCTATAGGATAAACATGAAATTGATTATTTGTGTAAATACCTGTCAGTATAGTCAGATGGTCACGGTTAGCTGGATAACTAAAAGTGATTCACAATAAGAGTTTAACTTCAAAGCGAGTATCTATATATCTTTCAGCACCGTGCTATAGTATTTTCTCCGAAATATTTGGTTGATATTAAAATTGAAGACATCATCGTTTACGACTTCGGGCTTATCCTTGGCTATTATGACTTCTAATCTATCTTACGTACTTCAGTAATCTTTACGATTTATGAAAAGACACATAAGCAACTAAAAACTTTATTCAATTAACCTCTTATTATACACATCTCAGATTATTAGAAGATGAAAAATACAATTTTATTAGGAACACCTTAGAGGTACCGGCGAAGTCATGTCCACACGTACAGGTAAGGTAAATTACAAACACAAATACAAATAAACTGGGCCACTGTTAGGTAAACTGTGTTACTTTGGATTAGGGACCGGACAAACAAACAGACCAGACGGAGGCAAATTGCGTTCGCTCTTATTTATTGCGGAGCCCTAAATTTAATATAGAATTGTTGGCTTTTACCTTCGAAGATGTTTAATTGTGTTCCCAACAATTTAAATTGTAACGCTTTTGTCTGAAATGTAAGATCAAATTACACTTTAATCGTTACTAGCTACAAAATTCTAAAAGAAAACATTGTGAAGCAACCGTTGTATAATAGACAGATATTTTCTGGCATTTCTGCTGTCAACTACAACATTGAATTTATAATGCTATCTCCAATTTTTATCGGTGTAATCTTGCAGCTAAAGTGTTAGGAAACATGGTTCTAGGCTTATAATCTTCAATATTGTTTACCATTTAAAAACACCTTACCTCTAAATGTCACGTGGCATTCCGATAAAATAATTACTCAAAAAATTATACTTAATACCAAAAATGAACACAAAAAGAATGAGACCTAAATGATCACAAACATTCTGCTTTCACAGAAGTTTTTTCCGCAATCGCTGCAAATGTCGAATGAGTTCTTTACTGAGAATTTCCCTGGAGACTGTATGTAGTATAGGATACTTCAAGATGAAGTTAACAAGATTTTAAAGTGTCAGTAATGTATTTGTGATACTTTCTAATTTTACAAGCGTTCGTACGTTGAAGTGACCGCTTTCATCGAGCAAATGTGATAAAAAATAATTAAGTAATTTAAAAGTATAATGGACGGAGTAATTTTTTTTTAAATCCTTACAGAGATATATCGCTTTTTTGTAAACAAGCTTTAGTATTGATTTTTACTACTATCCGTTTTAATTATGAAAATAATCAAACATATACTTTGTATTTTGCATGCAAATTCAGGAAACATATAACATAAAAATATAGCAAAAAAAAAAATCAAAAATTCTTTATTCAGTTTAGGCCCTAATAAGGCTCTTATGAACTTCAAAAACTACCACCGGTTCGGAAAACAACCCAGCCATCGAGAAAAACTGGCAAGAAACTCGATCGGGTACATTTTTTTTTACATACATCATACAATAGCTTATAGCGGATGCACAGAGAGGAGTCAATTCCAGACATCACTATCGTTCACATACTGATCCACTCTATGATATTCTTTTGACACTAACACCCGCTTGACGTGGCGCTTAAATTTGCAGTCCGGCAAATTGGTAACATGTTTTGGTTTATTATAAAACCTAACACTGTTACCTAAGAAACTATTACTAGTTTTACTAAGTCTGGAACATGGGACGACCAGTTCGTTACAGTTATAGTATTTACATTATGCCGGTCTTTTATTAAATTCAGTTTTTCAAAGTTTTTACGGACACACATTAAATTATCAAGAATGTATTGGGGGGCAGAATTAAGATACCGAATTCCTGCAACTAAGTTTTTAATGATTCGCGAGGTCCCATATTATATATTGCTCGAACTGCCCGTTTTTGTAATAAAAATATGGTGTCTACCTCAGCAGCAGTTCCCCACAGCAAAATACCGTAAAACATTATGCTATGGAAGTAAGCGTAGTAGACTAACCTAGCAGTGGCAATATCTGTAAGCTGGCGAATCTTCCGTATTGCGAATGCAGCAGAACTTAATCTGCTGGCCATTTTTTTAATGTGAGGACCTCACTGTAATTTAGAATCTAATGTAATTCCCAAGAATACAGTATTTGTCAACTAAAAGTATGCTTTGTCCAACTTGATGGAATAATTCATATTTCGATTAATAGCCTTGATATTTTTTAATTACAAATTAAATGATTGTCAATGTTGTTTATTGTTATTAGTTGTAGGTTTCATCAGTCTGAAACAGATGGCATTTTAAATTAGTTTATTGGCAGATAACTGTAGGACTGACTGTTATAGATACCTCATAGATCACGTGTTAATTGTCATAATTTCAATTCAATATGAATAACTGAGCCACAGTAGTAGCGTATATAAATACAACGTAGAATTTTCTGTTATAATAATGAAATTGCTAATTTTGAATTTCTGATGAAAATTGAAGCTTCTTTATATTTTTGAAGCTATACTTCTTTTGGCGCGTTAGGGAAGAATTATAAGAGTAAATTTTACGATGCGCGCGCACAAAGTCACGAAAAACCGACACCCTGAAGTTAGCTATAGTCAATATTTTGTTTCTTTGTATTTGTTGTCTGTATTTCTTTATATTAACACTTTCAATGTATTGAATACTTTTTCCTATTGTTAGTGTCGTTTTTTCTACAAACATAGAATAAGGTGAAAGATAAAATTTTTGAAAAGATTTTTATCTTGAAACGCCAAAGAAGTATAACTTCTAACGCGTGTACATAAGTACATACACACTTTTTTTTGTTTTTGTTCCTGACGGTTAGATAACTAGTGAGTGAAGTTGTAATGGACACGATTATCTCCTCATTTGAAATGTTAGCTTTTCCTTCAGCAAGCACTTTGTATAGATACAGTGCATAAGTTGATTTCCGTCAAAGTTCCTTCCACGCACATTCGTACAGTATTTTGTTTTCGTTGTATCCCCCTTACGTATTGCTGAAAAAGCAAAAACCACACAATATTTTGTACATGACATTATTACGACGAGCAACGACCAAAACAAATTTACATATTCCAAAACTTTCCTTCCGAAGTACGTAACCAAGACAAACTCACGAAGGAACCTTACTATATTTTTTATTATTTTGTGTTCCTATTATACCATACCGTCGCCGACTTTCTCTTTATGCTTCATAAAAATTTAGTGGATACTTATCTTTCTGCTTATTCGTTACATCAGCATTCTATTAGTCTTATTGTTGTCATATTTTTACTTAAGTAAGTAAGGAAAACCCCGGGATGGGCTTCGGTAAATCCCTACGTAATATTTATGAGAAAGTGTGTTGATTTGTTTATGCGTCATTTTATTTAGTCTAGAATACTTTTTACAAACGATGCTACACTAAAAAGTAAACTTACAAAGTTCATAATAATCTTGATACTACGCATTATTAATATACAACTGTATTATAATGTATGTTAATATATACATTAGAGATTTATACTCCAATACTCTTTGGGCGAAAATTATGAAAATTGGCATACCTAATTTTCTAATGGTGATGTTTATTGCATGCATGATATTACTATAATTAAATTTTATATTTTAATGTAACGTGGACGAAGTCGCAGAAAGTTATTAGTGTTATTATAAATGCCAGAATATTTATTTATTCGTTACTTTTTATGGCTAAGCTTCTAAGCAAATAGATCGCAAACAAATTTGACTAATCAGGTAGTACCCCAAAATTTGCAGAAAAAAGTGGATATTTTATATACATACACTTTCTGTGCCATATTATGTTGAAAATGTATACTGAAAGTATTAATTCTTCAACAATAGAAACAGGTAATTTACATTGTGTAGTTCACCAACAGGCGATGTTGAAGAGATGAGTGAGCGTTAATCGATAGCGTGTTCGGACACAGTGTCGGCTAATGTAAACTCAAATCCTTGCAAATGAGCTGGATATTTCAGTGAAGGAAAACATCTTGCTAAAACCAAAGTACCTAGCCCTCACCAGGTAGGGTTATTCCATAGTCCACTTTGATAGCTACCTCCCATAAGTTGAAAGTCTATCATCACGCATCAGGTGACTTAAGGGTCAGGTCCCTATTTGGGTTTTGTACGTTACCATCTTAGACCACACCGTCATTTAATATTAGATAAAAATGGTTTGCAAATGTTAAAAGATATATCATTACAAAGTATAAATCAAAGTCCTCTGCCGCGTCTGTCCGTTTGTCTATCTGTTCGCGATAAACCCAAAAACTACTGAACGGTGCGGGTTTTCGTCAGTAGATAAAGTGATTCATGGGGAAGGTTTAAGTATAGTAAGTAGGTATATAATTGCTCAAAGCTTTTTAACCGACTTCAAAAAAAGAAGGGGCTTCTGAATTCGACTGTTTTTTTTTAATGTTTGTTACCTCATAACTTTGGACTGAGCGAAACGATTGTGATGATTCTTTTTTTATTTGAAAGCTGGTACTTCCTGTATGGTCTCATTTGGCAACGACTTCCAATCCTTCATTCTCTAGGAAGCACACATATATTATGTTTCATTTAATTTAGTTATTTTAATAAACTATTTATATTCCGGTTTTTAGTGCCTTATGGGTTTTTGATTGATATTGAAGTCGGTTAATTCTTTATTTTATTATATGGGCAGGACAATGTACGCCGGGCCCGCTAGTGAACAAAATGCGAGAATAACTCATGGCAGTTTGTTATATTTTCACAACTAAGCTTCTGAAGTGATTTCAATCAAATTTGACAAACAGCTACTTCAAAATTTAGAAAAGGATGTAAGAAAAATATGGAAAAAAAAATGTCCAGTCAAGCAAACAAACATCAGCTGTGAATGATATTCAAGAGAGAATAACCTTTCTGCAATGTAATTAGTTATATTTAAATTATATTGTGGAGGTAGACATTTTTAATATATCACAAATAGGTCACCCAAATTTCGCTGTCAACCAAATTTAATATCACTATAACAATGAATTTCATCACGATTAGAAGAAGTTTACATAAGTAAATCTGAAGGTTTCTCCTAAACTATCCGCAAGGTCGACATTGATAAATGATCACGTAATCCGGAATTCTCTTTATAAATTCTTAAGGAACATGATGGCAGAGGTAAATTCGATAGAAAGTATTGCACCTAGGCAATCTTGTACTTGTGATTTTTTTTTTTTTATATACACAACAGGTTGTAGCGTTTAATCACTAATAGCGTAACAGCACCGTATGTGTTTTATCCGAGTTAATTGTGAACTTATATTTCATTATAATCATCAATCGCTTACACAATATTATTAAAAGAATCCGTCTGCCAAAAGAGGTCTCCTCAGAATCGCTTTAGCTGCTTTGCGATCTGCAAAGCATCCAGTACAAAAAATACACACTTGTAGATACATCATCGACTGCAACTTTGTGTTTATTTATACGTAATGACATCATATATTACATTTGTTATGTGAGATATTACAATATACTAATATAGCTTTGTCAGATGATAGGATTGTTTTCAAATTACTTGACATTTATCATAATATTTTAACAAATCGAAACGATTATAATCATAATTAATACAAACAATGCCCGCGACTTCGGCCGCGTGAAAACTTATGTAAAAGACATTGATTAATAAAGTCATATGAATACATGAATAGTTTTTTTTTTCTCCATCCGACTACGCTATTGAGCTAGCAAAGTGTTAACAGCTTCACCGGACTACACATATGAATGTATTAAGTCCATTTATTTATCTACTTTCTTTCGTACTTACACCGTGTCGTCATTAAAATTACAATAATTTCTGATAGAGTGTACCGATTTTAATGAATCAAAGATTAAGTTGTTTTTGAAGATATGCTTTATGATTTCTTTTATATGGTTTTATTGTAAACCTAGTACTTTAGCAGTAATACATGTTCGTACAAACAGGTAGGCACACAGACAGACAGACATTTCTAAAAATTATTAAAATATATTTATTACTTATTCCCAGACACCAGCAACAATTTATTCCACAAAAATTTAAAAAGTACGCATAGGTTACATTTACATTTTTATTATATGTATACATACGCGTTATTAGAGACATGGACGTAGGGTTCCTCTCATATAAAGAAGTATTGTTCTAATGAGATAGCTCAAATGTAAATAAAAACGGACAGAGCCACAAACAATATCTAGTCCTATAAATTATAGCCATTATAATTTTTTTATATATGCTAAAAGGCAGCAAACAGGCAGACGGCCCATCTGATGATAAATGGTTATCGTTGCCTCGACACAGTGCAGGGGCATTGCTATTGCGTTGCCGACCTTGAAAAGTGTGTTTCAATCCCTATTTGAAGAGACCCATATCATAACTCATAATTCTGTACCGGGTTAGCCATTCCACAATGTAAGACTACATTAGTGTGAAGTTTAATTAAAATCGAATTAGTAGTGTTCATATGAAAGAGAAACAAATATCTGTCCATCCTTACCAACTTTTTCGCTTACAATATTAATGAGATTGCTAAAAAGAAAATCTTACGAAGACATTCTCTGATTCACACGAATTACTAACTTGAAACGAAAATTAATACAGTTAACATTAGTAAAGTGCCAAGATGATATGAGTTAGAAAAAATATCCCATCAACAAAGCCATTAACGTAACTTTTAATAGTAACTACAGTATTAAGGACCGTGTTAATGGAGTGCCATATTTGGCACCCTGTAGCTATATCTTAGAGCAATTCCCGTCCCGGGGTTATACATTCGACTCCCGCGCGGCTCGAAACTTAATTAAACTTTTAATGAGCCGAGCGATATATGTTTTGCAATTCTCTTCAAGATTATGTTATGTTCGTAGATGTGACACTTTGTTCTAAAAAGTAGCCGGATATTTTTTACATTTATCTTCTTACACTTGTCCCTAATAAGTAGAGTTGGCACAACATGTTTTTCTCTTACACTTTTCCCTTTTGGATGTCATCTTATTATTATTTATTATTATTTTTGTAGTGGTAGAGCCAAGCTGAAGCTATTATTATTTTCAGCACGAATGGGTCGGCTCGTCCGGGGAAGCACCACCCTCTCACAGAAAACCGACGTGAAGTAACAGTGCTTGCATTGTTGCGTTTCGTTCGGTCAGTGAGAGAGCCGGAGACCCCTACCCTCCCCTTCCCTTTCCTCCTTCCCTTCTTGTCCCCCCGCCCTCCTCCCAAACACAGGCTGGCAACGCACTTGTGACTCCCCTGGTGTTGCAAGTGTCTATGGACGGTGGTGATCACCTAACATTAGGTGACCCATCTGTTCGTTTGCCTCCTATGATATAAAAAAAAAAATCCAGCACTCCGGTCCTTATAATACCATCATAATATTTATTTAAATTTATCATTACAGCATTTTTGTAGAGAAAACTTTCATTTTTCGTTCTTTCCATACCGTAAACGGAAACAAACCATCATTCGGGTCAGTTAGATTAAATAGGGCTTATTCGATTCAAGTCGTTGTGACCACGTTTACTGTCTAATAGGGAATTAATTTTTCTAATAATTACATCTATATTGTTACTTATTATGATAATATTACATTACATTACATATTACATGTACATTATCAATGTAGTGTTTCAAGTTTGGTAGGTGGTAGAGTCACGTTGGAACTATTACTGGTTTCACCATGAACAGGTTGGCTCGCCCAGGGTAGTACCACCCGACCCAGCGAAACACCGACGTGATGCTACAGTGCTTGTATTGTTGCGTATCGTTTGGTCAGTGAAAGCACTGGAGGCCCACCTTCCCTTCCCTCTCACCTCCCTTTCTCCCCTCTCCCCTCAAACACAGGCTGGCAATGCACTTGCGAGTTCCCTGATGTTGCTAGTGTCTTTGGAGGGCGGTGATCACTAATTAGATGACCCGTCAATCTATTTGATATAAAAAGGTGTATAATATTTTTAAAGAGAAGATCAGTCGTAGTACTTTCTATCGAGTGGTCATAAGTACCTACTGTTTTCAAATAGCTTGATACAAATAAAAAAAATATGGAGGGACAATTAAAATAAAAAACGACAATCCTTAAAAGTAATTTAATACAACGTCAGTTAACACAAAACAGTTGTCTACAGCAATATTATAAAATTCAAAAGATCGTTTTTTTTAAGTAACGGTAACAAGTTCAAATAGACTATTCTGTTCTCAGGGCCGCTTGATCTTTGTCGTAAAGTTTGATTGCGCTCTATTAATGATACACGGAGTTAATTTAGATCAAATATTGCGTAAACAATTATGTTTTACATTGTTATAATTTTATCACAGCGGTTGACCGATCACCGTATTTATGTTTAATGACTTCAATTTACTTTAATCATCATTTATAGCAAATGTATTTTAATTTGACTTTCTTGTTTATTTGTCTAGGAGCAGTTCTATAATTGATTGTTAAGGAATCTGATGAGCTGGAGATTTCATGTTAAGAAAAGTGCAGATTTTACTAATGAATGCATAAAACATAAATCTAAAACTAGCAATAAAAGACTGATTGATTGATAATAAAGTAGTATCTCTTAGCCTAATAAAAATAAAACAGTTATTATAACACCTAAAGATTTATTTAGGTATACAAAAATGGTAAAAAAAAACATGGTAATATAACTTTTTGATTTTTATTTTTATGTAAGGCAAGGTTATCACTATCCTGATAACGACCTGTCACAGCGAAAACTGCTAAGAGACGAAGTAATCCATATTGATCTCTACAATTTTACCACTTATAAAAGCCACAGGGAAGAAGAATGTAAATCATCTAATTCCAAAACGGGTAGTATAGGAACTAGGAGTTTCAAATTTTTTTTAACATATTCACATAAAACACCATATAGTGCTAGTGACCTCGATTCATTATATAGTCACGAACATATACCGTGAGTAAAGAAAGCTGACATAAGTATCACTGGATGTGAGTTGACAACTCATCCATTCCCGTATACATTTCTTATCATATTTATCATATATATATACATATATATATATACACATACATATACGTTCAGTCAATAAAATTGCGTAACAAAATTAACCGTTATACATTGAAACAAATTAGATAAACTTATTGTTTATCAAGTTTACAGGTCAATTTGTAGATGTACATTTAATTAATCAAGAATTATATTTTATTATAATTATCATAAAGCTACTTTTCCAAACATATTACTTCTACTTACACCTTTGTGCTTCTAAGATGGTCTAATCTGAAATCTTTAAACACGGTAAATATAGAGCACGATTTGAATATATTTTACAACCATCAAAATACAATGAGTTAAGACTACGAGTATTGGAACGAAGTTCCTTACGGCAGGCTTGGAGGAGATAGGGATTTCGCTGCGCGACTGAACTGAAAAAAATGTGATAGTAAAACCGTAATGAAAAGTGCGTGGAATAAAACCGTTAAATGAGACGTGCGCAGGCGCGACAGTCGTATACACAAGCGAGTAGTGTATAATACCTTTCTCTTTCTCCTTTTTTGTAATTATTTCTATTTCTATGTAATTTTATGTTGACAAACAAAAATAAAGAGACATATTTTGTTATTTTAATTGATAATTTGAATTACGATTATATAAAATTGAGCACGATTTTTTTTTTCCAAATTGTGTCGATTCTACATTAGCCGAAGGAACTTCGTTCCTACCTGGTGTCCCACGACACCACATTCTTTTTATATATAGGAGATTTTCCTTTTATCAATATATGTCTGCAATAGTGACGTAACGTTAAAATTAGGCCGTCAAGTATTTAAGTCATTAAAGTCTATTATATGAAGGAATATCTCAAAATGTACTAACAAGAAAATCATCTTAATAACCTCCAAATTTTTGAGGTGTGTTACCAAAATACTATGTATTTCTCAACTATTTAAAACAACAACTCGCAAATTAACATGTGATTAAGTCAATACGTTGCTACAAAAAAGAACCTTTGCAGAACATTTTGATATTTACAGCCTAGAATAATTATAATAAGCAACATCAAATACCGCTCTGGAAAAGCCAGTCTGTTATAAAATTCGAGATTTATCTCTACAATAGAATCTATGTATCCATGATTTTACGTAAAATGGTAGTAAAGTATCTCTCGACTATTGAGAGTCCTTATCTTATGCCCACTAGCTTCTGTTCGCGACTACGCCCGTGTGGAATAGTTACTTTGGGCTAACGCTAAGTTTAACTCGCGACTTCGTTCACGTATAAAGTGAAAATACTTTTAATACGTACGTTAACTCCGATTTTGAAACATTCTTCATTGATGCTCCGCTCCAATTGATTTTAGCGTAATGATATAAAGTCTATATCCTTTTTCGATATATGAGCTATCTAACACTGAAATAATTTTTCAAATCGGGCCAGTAGTTCCTGAGATTAGCGCGTTAAAGCAAACATACTACTCTTCAGCTTTAAAATACTAGTATTCAATTGTTTTTTTTAAGGTTTTTCGTAATTCCTAATATCGTTGTCAAAAGCTTTAATTTCATAAAAGAAGTACGAGATATAGAATACAAAATATTTTCTAAATTCAAGCCTTATCTCCACCAAAATAGAACTGAGCAACCTTTTTATCTATCAGTGAAGACTTTTCTCTTTTAATACTAGCTGCAGACCCGCAGTTTCACTCGCGTTTAATTTTTCTTGCGCTCAGTACCCGACATATATCGCGATACCTACCCGCTCACTTTATTTTTAGGTGGTTGAGCCACGCTTAAGCTATTACTGGTTTCAGTATTCGCCCCAGGTAGTACCATCCTATTACAGAAAACTGACATGAAGTAACAGTGCTTGCATTGCTGCGTTTCGTTCGGTCAGTGAGAGCACCGAAGTACCAACTTCTTTCCCTAACTCTCTCCCATCCTCTCCCCTGTAGGCTAGTATGATCACGCTAAGCCTAGAGGGGGCTGGCTCTCAAATACATCTACTGAAACACACCAACAGACAGATTTTCAACTTGAGGGTGGAAGGTAACCAGGCAGATTTAGAAAAAAGTCCTACCACCATGCAAAAATTATACGTTCTAACATCAATCCTAAGTGTCGTTATATAATACTATATAATCCAAAAGATTCCTCTAAGAACTTGTTTTAAAAATTAAAGAAATACATCTAGTTATATATATTTGCCTTCCAGCTGACGAAAAACAAACAATCTCTTAAGCTCGAGTAATTACTGAATCATAAAGGTACATAAAATTTCGTACCTGAAAGCATTAGGAAAATACCTTTATATTATTGAGCTTAGATTGTTAAGCCTAAACCTTTCAGTTCTTGGCAAGATTCCAACATTTAATAGTCTGTCTTCCCTTCTATCAGATTGGAGATATTACATCCACATATTATATGTTAAGTTACCAACAATATTTGTGATTTTGTATCAATTTACAACGTAAAGTAATGTAATATTTTTACTTAATAATGTATATTTTGTTATATAACAAATCAATTAACTACAAAAACATGTACTCTAATAAAATCTACTAAAAAGTATTTTTATAATACTCTAGCGTTATTTACAATTCAGACTTAAGTTTGGATTTACGCAATCTAATACAAAATAAAATTAGAGTATTTTATAATAATCTAAAATAGGCATTTATTTATCCATAAGTTGTCTCGATATATAATAAAATGCGCATTTATATCCAAAATGTTTCGGGTATTTATATTCAGAGTGGTAAAAGAAATTGGCGAGGACTGTAGTTTAGGACTGTCATAAAGCTACTAATATCTCAATTACTGTACATTTATTATCCGACTTTAAGAAGATGCGTAGTGTGTCTTCGAAATCCAAGTTCCAAGTCTAATGAAATGAACTTGGGAACCCTGCAAAAATGTCCACTTTCCAGTATAACATTTCCAAACCCCAAGATGAATGTCGAAGAATCTTCACATTTTTTAAAAGACTTCAAAGAAGGAGAATCTAAATTCAACCCTTATGTATGTATGTTTGCTTGTCCGAGATTTAAACGTCGATTAAAAGTAGTTTATATCATAATTATCATTTTTGCAAATCTATATATCATTCATACAAATCCATACCAAAGTTGTAACACCCATTATAAGGGATCGCTTCGGAGTACCAAGTTCCAGAATCAGCTGATATGTACTCAGTAACTAGTAGTCTGTAGTACTAAACTAAAAAAAACGCAGTAACTCAAAACCCCATCGTATCTCACAATACAAGGGGAATGTTTTTGCTCAATAGTAGAGGTATGTTTTGGCTTTTTGCCTATAGAAGCGTTATGTTTCCAATAACAATATTTTCACCGTTATGGCCAATTAATTTGTCGTAGGCGGCATTTACAGCACGCGGACAATCCTCGACGATCGTTTAAGGTTTAAGCTGAATAAACGCGGCCTGTTGTGGGTAATATATTTGATTTCTATTCAGGTGCATTCCTTTTACAAACGATTCAGCTTTTACAAATGTTTTCATTATTTTTATATTACCAGCTAAAGTATAACCATAGTTGCGTTTAGCGGTAATTGAAATAACAGATACAGTGTTATGTAAAGAGACATTTAATTTATTCTTAGTATACGCAAGTTAATTAGACATTAAACCGATCTACACATATAAAAAGAATAAATCTAACATGTCTGTACTTTTTCGATTTCTGTAAAAAAAATGTTGCAGATGTCTTGGAATAAGTAACAAAATACATCAAAAACATTTTTAAAAATGTCTGTCTGTTTTTTAAACACGCATCACAGCTAAAGTACTGCGTTCACTATAAAACCTCACTAAGAAAAATTTTAAAGCATATCATTTAGTAACAATTCGTCTTAGTTTCATTAAAATAGGTTCACTTTATCAAAAGTTATTATAATTTTAATAACAACACGACTTAATTATGAGAGAAAAATAGACAAGTATATGGACTTCATATATTTAAATGTTGACATTAGTAACTATTTTTACATTAGTTTCCACGCGAACGTATTCGCGGGCACAGTTAGTAGATATTGACAGAAATCGTAGCTAATATTATAATTACGAAATTGACTTTGTCTGTTTCTTTGTTCGTTTGTATGTTTTCACGTTCACGTTTTAATTATTAAATCTTAAAAATTTACGAATAAAGCAACGCTTAACACTAAGTCGCATATTAAAATATAAAATTTAATGAATAATTGAAACACTAAATGTAACGTGCATTAAGACCGACGGTCTTAATCTTAGCATAAAGCTGACACAGGGGCAGATATGAAGGGTGTGAACGTACAAAACGTGCCGTTTAAAAGCAATAACCTAGAAGAAGGTTGCGGGAGTCACCGGAATCAGTGCAAAGTTGGCGACCTGCCAGCCTAACTCGCACCTTCGTTTGAAAAAATACATACCTCTATACTGTAAGCAACTGCTTCCAGCATAAACACACATATAAAACGTTAAAATCAATTAAGGTCCCATCCTTTTTTTATACCATACATATTTCAGTATTTGACTATAATCTTGCTTGACTTTAAAAGACGCACGTACAAAACAACCTTAGATTATTGTATGCTAACCCTAGAGTAAGGTTGGCTCACTAATACAACTACAACATAATATAGATAACATCTAAAATTGGTTGGCGACAGATTTTGAACTGGCGAATGGTAGCTGTCTAGATGATTATTGATAAAGTTTACTACCATGCGATGGTACCTTCACAAAAAACTCCAGCTTGTTGCAGGATTCAAATCTGTGGCTTTTTTTCGAACTGACTACGCTATTGCCCCAGCAAAGTCTTAACAGCTTCACCGGACTACTCAAATCTGTGGTGATCAAAGCAGTAATAGAATAGTCTTCTCTAGACATGTTATTACTATGATGAGCTTGTTGCACTTTTACCGTTAAAAATATCGTAGTAAGTATTTAGTGGCGAGAAATTTTTAGGTATTATGTTAAATTTACGTAATTTATCACCAAATACACTTAATATTCAGATTCATTGTCTTCTTCTATTGCATAAGTGTCCGTATTAGCAGTATTTTCAGTAATGTAGTATACTTAACTTTTCAACCAAAATTTTCTTATTACAATATGTTGTAGTTTTTCTTTTAAGCTAACTCAAAACTCCAAACTTTATTTACGTGTAAATATATTTGTTTTCTCGTAGTATGTTATCGTAAAGTAATTGTGAGCTGTCTTTTGATCTATAGTTGTAAGTTTGTAATTACTGCTATCTTCTGTAATCATTTTAACCAATTTCAGTTACTTTTGTAAGATGTTATTATTTCTGCTTAGGTCTTTTGAAAGAGCGTGGTATATATTTTACACAATAGTTTGCAAAAATAATTTTATGTTTTGAATTTTCTATGGGTGTCTCCAGTTGAAAACTTTGATATATCTTTCCACGCAGCATTTATTTCTGCTTTTGTAATATCTAACTTTTTCAAACTAAGTGTAAAGAAAAATATAATAATAACCTTGCCATAGAAGTATCGGTTATAAAGATATTCTCCCCGATCGTTTAACAATAAGTTAATTTTAAACATAACAAGATAAAGAAACCAGAAATAGTTTTAGTGGGAACTTCATAACTACCATTACGTATGTTTCCAACTGTTACAGTTTTACTTTACGTTCACCATTAGAACCATCATACTCCGAGTGGTGATTATTAAAATTACCTGCTTTTAAAGCTAGAGTTAAGTACAAGCAATTGCTATATTATTCTGTTTGTCATACATAGTTATTTTAATTTCTAAATCGTTTATATCATATTATAAAACCTCCTCAAGAACTACTTTAGTTTTAATAAAACACATAACATGGAATTCTTATTCCTAAATGTCATGTATATTTTTAACATTATCATGAAACCAAAAAAATATGTAGGACAAAAAAAAATTACATGACCAGCTGCCGTAATTCGTTTTGATATAAGATAAATAAATACAAATATTACAATACAATTTTGGGGTGTAAGGGGTGTCGAGTAACATCTTAAGACTCGAGACACCTAAGCCAACCTCACCTGCACTTGGTGCACCCTGCTGATCAACGAACGAGGCAATGGCGAGAGCGGGGTGGTAGGGTTTTACAGCCCGACTGGGTCGTAACCACCATGTATATGTCGAAAAAGCCCGTCATAGTGACTCGCTTCTGCGCGTCGCGTTTCGGGATCAGCCTGTACATATCCAGTACCGGGCGACTTTCGTCATTATGGCCGGCATGACAGCGGCGACCGGCGATGGATAATCTGTCTCTCGATGGTTACCGATGTTTTTGGATTGTACTATGCTTAACATCAGGCATAGTGCAGTCACTTTGTCGTGCTTCAATAAAAAAAAAATACAAAAATGGACTAGTCACTGGGAGATCGTTTCCTAGCGTAGTAGTACCAAGGGCCAAGGAGCTATCTTTACATTTAAATAGTTGCTGCTTTGAGTAAATACTTCGTAAGTAATGTATATTTTTTTATGATTGACTTATAATACATAGATTAAGGAATAATTCAGCAAAAGTGACTAAATGTACCAACGAAATCTTGCAGCAAAATCAGGTCCCATCGCTTCTATGTACATATATATATATATACATATATATACATATATATAGAATAATGTATGTACACACATATATTTAGATCGTAGAATCCAGAAAATGGTAATAAGAACTTATTAGCAGCAGACAGGTATTTACCCTACTTCGAATTATTATATTAGTCTCAAGGTATTTCTACAGGCATGTCTTATCCTTTCTTAACTTTTACCCTCTTTTTACTATACATATATTGAGACTGCTCTTACTAACCATTACCTAGAATAAAAAAAAAAACATATGGGAATTTAACCATTGATTAAAAATATAAAACGAAGACAAATTTGTCAAATGTCTATTATTTGTTATATGGATAATAATATATATAGCATTTACAGGTCATGATGATTGGTCCGACCGGTTTCGGCCATGGCGACCACTTTGACCCCTAAACTTATAAGCAGCGCTGGTGTGCTCGATGGCTTATGTACAGGTCATAAGAATCAAATATTTCATACAAATGTTTATTTTGAAGTGAAAACATCTTTAGTTGCCTTGAGCGGCGCATAGTATGTGCCAGTCTCTGTAAATGTAATATTGACATTTTGTTTGTTTAATTAATAAAATATATACAGCTATTGGTCTCAGTGCCAGTAGACATGAAAACCCGAATAATGTTTATAATTTCAATGTATAAATTATAAAATTTAAATATTTCTAACTATAATTTATTTAAAAATGCAGAGAAAAACACGGTGATTCCATTGTCTTTCAGTTCTGGCGGCAGTCCTTATGACTGTCTTGACTTTTTTTATTTAGCTATAAAATACTTAACCAAGTTATTTAATATTTTTTAAATTGGGTAATTTTTAATGATATACTCAATGTGTCTAATAAAGTGTACTTGTGTTCGTCCAGCTGTTAAAATTCGTAATTCGTCATATTAATTTATACGACGTTATTAACTTCATAAACATTATCATCGTTTTTTTTATTCATTTAAAATGTAACATCAAATGTACAAATGTACAAATAATCTAGATTAACTTACTTGAAGTGTTACTTTTTTTTTTCGAAACTGACTACGCTATTGACCTAACAAGGTCTTAACAGCTTTACCGAACTACTAAGGCGAGCGCTTTACCTAGGCAACTAGCTCAAGGGTGCACGGCACACCTCGGCTTGGCCGTTGCCTGTTACATGCAACTCGCGACCTATCTTAGCTAACCTAGCTAACTATTCATATATGTTTGAGTTATTGAGACGCATATGTGTACCAAGCATTCACACCTCAACAACCCCTCCATATATTTATTATCAGAAAATTAGAGTTTTTTCAGTTCGATAAGAGAAAAAATAAACCTCTTCCACTTCCATGTGTAAGCGTGTAGGCGTGCAGGTGTGTGGGGGTGATCGTGTAGTGTTGTAGCAGTGATGTAAATTTTGTATCACCGTATCGCGCAAGTAACGCACTCAAGGGCTCCCTGCCGAGGGATCGAACCTAGACTTGAGTCGCTACCGAGGGAGGCCTAATCTGGTGTGCGGGAGCGAAATCTATCCCCAGACCACGGCGGCGTAATCTTTAGTTACGCGGGCGTGGGCGTGAGCACGCTCTGTTTGGAGAGACAGGCTGGTACTGATTGTTCACTGCCGTTATTTCATCAGGAGGGTCGATAAATATGTCGCAGCCGTCTTCTATGACGCGCAGCGTTTGGTACGGGTTTGTATTGTGCGGCGGATACCACTAACGGACTGGGATGATTCACGGCTTTTTCAAAATAACTAATCGTAAGTGATTTTACGTATGCCCAGATAGAAGGGATCTCTAGGTCTCTATGGAGATCGACTCTCCGGATGTACCACGGGGCACCGGTCACTTTACGTAAAACACGATTTTGGAGAACCTGCAGCTTATGAAAGTTATCTTTGGACATATGCGCATAAACAGGGCAGCTATATGTCATCACGGGACGGATACACGTCTTATACAAAGTGAGCTTGTGTGTGAGGGACATCTTACTCTTATGACAAAGCAACGGATGGGGCGACCCAAGACCATAGCGACTTCGTTTCGCACTCTGTCTATATGTGAATTGAACTTTAAATGTCTATCTAATGTAACACCGAGATATTTGACCTCTTCGACGCAAGGGATATCAATTCCGTATAGCCTGATGGGCTCAAATTTATTAACGCGTTTCGTGGGATCGAAGAGTATTGCGGCACTCTTATCGGGATTAACTTCTATGCGCCATCGATGAAACCATTCACCGAGAGTATAAACGGCTCTTTCGATGCGCTTCCTAAGGAAGTCCGACCGCCAGCCGGAAGTGTAAATAACGGTATTGTCAGCGTAGCAACCTACCTCGACCCCTCGAGTCCGAGGTAGGTCACTGATGAACAGTTTGAAGAGCGTGGGCACAAGTATGGAGCCCTGTGGCCCACCTGAGCGTATCGGGTGGGGCGGCGATAGTTCACCATCTACTCTGAAGTGGAATGTCCTATCTGTGAGATAGTCGCGGATAATATAAATTAACCTATCGGGTACTCAAGATTTACATAATTTATGGATGAGCCCTCCGTGCCAGACCTTGGCGACATCGAAGAAGACTGCAATTGTGCGTATGGGTTTACGTTTCGGATCGGCATTAAATTTAAAGAAAATGTACTCCGTGAGGCGGAGCACTTGATCTGTTCACGAGTGTTTGGCACGAAATCCAAACTGCTCAGACGCTATTAAATTAAGATCTGAAATCGTGACCTGGAGTCGGTTCAGAAGGAGCCGCTCGTAGAGTTTACCTAAAGTATCTAACAAACTAATGGGGCGATAGCTATCGGGAAGCGTAGCTTTCTTGCCGGGCTTGGCACTACGGCCTTTTTCCAGGCAGCTGGAAAGTGACCTTGGGACATCGCCGCATTGAAGATACAGACCAATAGAGCTATGATGCGATCAGGATGGAGTTTCAGAACCTCGTTCCTGATTCGGGACATCGGGACCTGGGGACTTCCTAGGCTTAAGACGTTTGATGGCTGCTGAAACTTCGTCAAAAGTAATCGAGGTTAGGGTATCCACCGGAAGGGTCGCGATTATATGCTCCGCAGCTGATTCGATTAAACCAATATGGAAGGGGTAAGTGTTGTCAGTGTTTGGCGAACACTGTTTTTCCAAACTCGCGGCAAGACCATCTGCTTTATCTATGTTATCGAACGCGGGAGGCAACCCGGGGCCTCTGTCGAGAGGAGGCATTGGAGTAACTAAATCTGATTTTATAGTAAGCGTGAGAGCCCAGTACGACAGGTAAGACGGCTGGAGACCCTCCAGAAGTCTGTACCACCTGTCGCCCCGGATCTCAGAGATACGAGACTTGACTATTTTTCGTAATAACCGTAATCGATCGCGGTTCTCTGCAGACGGGTAAGCGTCGTAAGCCCGAATCGCGGCGTTCTTTTCCGTGATCAAGGCTCTCACGTCATCAGAGAGTATAAAACGACGATCGTTCGCCGCTTGTACCTCTCTCGAGGTCTCTCTGACTGGTCTCTCTGGTCTGGAGATAATCAACCAGGGAATCGATGGCCGAATCGGCGTCAGCTTTAGACGCCAACACATCCGGAATCCTATCTAAACTACTAGACGACGGATTATCTTTGAAGTACTTAACGAGTTTCGCGTAATCAGCTACCCTTACCGACGACGGGGTGAAGTCTAAATTTTGACCTAACTGCAAAATAACCGAGCGATGGTCTGAATCAAGTTAAAATATACGTAACTATTTTTCTATTTCGTTTTCATTGGTTTCATTCCTTGCTTAAATACACAGCCATATATATATATATATATATATATATATATATATTAGGGCGTTTCAAAATATATATATATATATTTCCTCGGAATCACGCTCAAAAGTTTCGCTTTAATGCCAAAATAGGCCTCTGCAAATATGAGCCCTTAATATTAATATTTAGGTTGTCCGCATCGCACTTTTCGATTTCCCATAAGATAACACAGGAAAGAAGTTTTTTTCTTTCTTTTGATTTATATAACTAATGAACGATATATCGTATTGTAATACCCATTATTTTTGTAGAGAATTTAACGTTCTACAAAAAAGGTTTGAAGTCAATAAATCAACTCAGTCAAAAGTTATTCAAGATCAAAGTTTAACTTACCCTCAATTCAGCTGTTTTATTAACTGATTTGGCAGAATAGTATGTTTTTAGAAAAATTGAAACAAATACATTTTACAAAATATAAATCAGACTAATTAAACTGTTAATCTTTATTTCCTGCTTTATAGTAAATGTGGACAGGGTACTTAAAACGAATTATCATTGACAGTTAACACGACATTTCAAAATTCTGGTTGTTGAAAATTAACAACAAGTGTTCAACTGAGATCATTTTTTTTTCAACATTAGTTAAGTAATGATTTATAAAAGGAATGTTTAGAACATCTTAATACCTTAAAAGTGACAAATGACGTAGCTGAACGAGGTCGCTTTGATTGAGGAATACAACAACTGCCTCACAAAAGATGAAGAACAACTGCAATACTTATTGCAAGTAGTTCGCGAACATCGGCTGAGATATCCTAATTATAATAATATTAGTAAATACATGCCCATTAAAGCTTATAATGATGGAAATTTGGCATACCATGAAGTAAATCTATAGTTGAGTGATATAACATAGCATTCGATGGGTGTTTGTAGATGTGCTGCAGACTATTCGTGCGGTACACATATTTTAAACTTACCCACATTCCATTTTTTTTTTCAAGTGAATGAAAATTATATAATCACTCACGTCGAAGCCTGTCGCTAACTCATAACGTATTTTGCGATGGATCCCCTTCCACGATCAATTTTAATTCTTCATAATCAAATAGAGTCTTAGGCCGCCCACGGGGTTTGTTCCATTGGTCAACATTTCCAGAACGAAGAGACTAGAACCGAAAACGTACCGTGCTTTTTCTTAGAGCAGCTTTGCCACACTTATCATTAATCCTTCAAGTAGTTTTTGCAACGCTGATGCCACGGTGAAAGTTACATTTTTAAATAACATGATATTTAAAGCTTTCCAATCTGTGAAAAGAACGAAAACAAAGAAAAAACAAAAAGCGATTATGAATGAATCACTCAACCCAAAACACAAATACACGCCACGAGTAAGTAACGAGTAACTAAATTTGAAATACACTTGAATTTGGAATTCCGATTCAAACGCCAAATATTTGAGATCAAAGTGGCCAGTTCGTCAAAAAGCCATATTTATATATAAGAACATATTTTTACACAGATTATATACAACACATAAATAGTATTTTTGTAATATTATACGATAATTTAAAAAAAACATGATTATTACAATTATTGTACTCCTAGTCAGACAGTCGATGTGATTCTTGACGACTAGAACCAATTATATAGGATACAAGAAGGGCCGTATAATACTGATTCAGCACCACCGAATTAAGCGGGACGGTTCACGTTCATTTAGGGTTCTATGCACCAAGAGAAGTACTCATTTCAAAGAAAATAAAAAAATATAAATCCTTTTTTAAGTTTTAAAATACTGGCATGAATTTACGATTACAGTATCGTAAACTATAAAAAAAAAATCATTAGATAATATTAATGCTACTTCTATGAATTGTTCGAATGCGGTAAGTAAATTTGCTTTGATCAATATTAAACGACGACCGACAACGAAACAGACAACACACAGACAGTCAATTAGGTTCTTACGGCATAAACACGAATAATGAACGTGACGTTGAATTATTTATTCACATCCCACGTGTTTTCGTGTCGATCGACATGTAATCAATTATTTAACAGTTGATTCTTGGTGTTTTGTGGTGATGTCATTTAGAAATTAAATGTTGTTATGTATTCATTGTAACCAACAGCTATTTTGTTGGAAACATTGATGTTGGATAATCATTTGTGCGATTTATTCTTATTGATATACCATGTTTATTTAGGGGCTATCCAAGTATTACGTAAGCACTGATGGGGGGTCCTTGATATTTGTTTATTATTGATGAAATAGGGGATGCGGGTCCAGTTAATGATTACGTTAGCAATATTTCTTTACTAAACCGGAACAGATTTAGATAGATATTTATGTAAGCATAGGGATGGGGGTAAGAACATTGCTTACTTTTCCTGAGCAGGTGGAGGGGGCGATCAGAAATTACAAAAATTCCGCTTGCCTAATACTTGAACGGTCCCTTTATAAAAATTTTTGTGTCAATTTATTAGACCATCACCCAACACGGAAACATAATATAAGCTACACGGAATATAATTGTATGTTTACTTATAATCATTGCTACTCATCACCACCGTGGGATCGTGAGAGCCACTTCATATATTGAATCCCGATTTGAGATCACTATTCAGTCAAACCCCGAACAGTAGTCACATCTCCTAGATTAGGTTCAGTTTTACGGTACTAATGTCTCAGACGTAGAGACCGGTAGATACTTTTTAATTTTAGATTTAAGTACCTAGCTCGGTTCTTTAAAAACATTTTAAAATTAAAATAAACTGTTAGGTTGACCTCATACAATTTTCATTTTTTCACCAAAAAAAAAAAAAAAAATACATATATATTTTCTGCTGTCACTTGGATTCGAACTGGGGTTACACGGATTTTCGAAGCAACCGATTTCCATCTGAGCTATTTTTGTTTTGACAGCGGCGACGAAATTTACCTTTATATTCTAGCTATATTTTGTCATTGCCTGAAAACTCAGTTAAAAAGAGTGTTCTATAATTAAAATGTAGCTGGATCGATTTATTGTCCCCGAAGCTACTTACACACTAAGTTTTACGGAAATAGATGACGCCGTTTTCGAGGTCCTGAATATATACAAATATAGAAATATACAAGAATTGCTCGTTTAAATGTATTAGATAGATAGATTAGAAAGACATAACAAATCTTATTGTAATTTTTAAAACATTTTAATTTAAATGTGCATTTTTTAAACTCGCATATGCACTCCACTTAATTAATATTTCAATATTAAATGGCGATGACTTTAAAATGGTAAGCATGGGTAAATATGCTAAACTTTCAGTAGTGTTAGGCAAAATAGGGCTCGCGGGCCGCATACAGCTTTTTAACTGCAAGTTGCGGCTATTTCACAGGTTATTTAAGGTACGGAACGTGTCTTTCAAAATACGAGTTTACATTTTTTTAAACGTAAGTCTACCGAAAAGAGGCACATTTTTAGAAAGTAACAGTAGCATGGACAGTCTCTCGCAAAAAGAGATTTAGAGCAAAGACAAGCTCAAGAGTGAAGTTTTAATCCCAAATATTTTGATAAAAATGTATTTACTAAAACAAATTTTATTTGAAAGTAAAGGGCTCTTTGAATATTTTTTACTTTTGTATTATATATTTGGCTCTTTTGGATGAAGAATTTGCCAATCACTAACCTAGAGGAAATAAATGGTTCTCATATGCAGTTACCAGAGTATACCCATAAGCGCTAAACTCTTGTCCCTTGTTGTTATAAATCATGATAATTCCGTGTTATATAAAGCAATTAAAGGTTTTTTTTTTTCGAATTTTATAAGCAATATGCGTTCAACGATATGTGAAGTAGAGCAAAGCGATAAAGACAAAGAAAATTCGCAAACAAAGTATATTTTTGCTTTCAACTTTTTAATACTTTTTTGACTGTAAAACTTATTGTTAAAATAATAAGCAACATAGACGAAGTCACGGGTAACTGTTAGTGTAAAATTATATACCATTATTAAAAAAAGCTGTCACAGCGCAAAAGTCTATCATTAGCAAACAGTCGGATCGCGGGGCGCGAGTCTGCGTATGCATTAATTATGGGACTTGACCCGGACGTGAGATCGCATAATATTGGAACGACCGATCATTCATTACTTTTGACTTGGGAGCAATTGGTTCGATGAACGCCAGCGTAGAGGCAATCTTCGTTGGAGCGAATAAATTTGTATCCACACTAAAATTAACTTTAGCCTTCATGTTCTCTATAGAAACAACAAAATTCCCTAAGCTAAGTGGTTTACTAGAAAATATATAAAGGAAGTAGCTACTTCCAATAAATGTTTTAGAGAGCTGATCGTTCTTTGAACATGATTTTCTCTGGAAGTAACAGCCAGATTTGTAAATACTTTTTTGCATTTAATTACTTACTCAGATAGAATATAGACTATCTAATTTCATATTACAATCCTTAAGTGCTGAGCAATTATCATATAAAGCAATTGTCAGAAAGTACATTATGGCAAATTGAAGTAATAATACGGGCAAATGGTGAGACCAGGCTTAACGACACGCAAGTTGTCGATATCTAAACGCGAATTGACTGTTCGCTTAGAACTGAAAAGTGTCGAATTGTAAATGCTTATGTTAGCAAGGTAATATGTCTGCTCAACAGTTGTAATCTATATGAATTTTGCTTTAGCTATACTGCGTTAAGGCGAATAAACCCGCGTCACACAGTTGTAATTAGATACAATGCAACTTGTAGGTAGGCTTTTGAATACAAATACAGATATATAAATCGTAATTCATAAACTTAAAACCCCTAATGGCATACAAATGACGAGAGAGGGAAAGAAGCAATTGACAGCGATAATAATAATACTAAATCTTAGATCTTAATCTTCTTTACCTAATAGTACTCGGTCATTCATATCTAAGCTATCAGGGCTATGAGTTGATACTAATAGGCTAATACCCAGTGTCGTGTGACAGTACTATTGAAATTCGATATCGAAGCCGTAGCGCAGCTCGGGTGTGAATCGATAGGATTATCCCGGCTGATGACACCTCCACGACCTCTGTTCACACGAGTATAGAAAATTTGAACTGGTATTTCGTATTGGCCAGGTGTTCTTGGAAAAAACAGACCTCTCTGTATATACATTATGACGTCAAAATGTATGTCTCAATTATGGTTAAAATAATGTACAGAAAGTTGTACTACATTTATCAATTTTTCATCTGATCATGAGAAACAGACTGCAAATAATGCATATAACTTTGCTCAATCCTCTACATTAAGAGGATTATTATCGATTCCTTTGAATTTATTAATACCTATCCAGGCTATTTTGATTTGTCATTATTACTTGCTATGCTTATTTATTTTTTATAAATAAATAAGTAACAGATATATTGTGTAACTATAATTCACTCATGATTCAAATTTATACAACAAATACCAAAAATAAATGACATATAAAAATAAATAAGGCATATGAATGGCATAAAACTTTAAAGCAAAATTAGCAATATTTTATTAGTTTAGGCTTTGCGGAAGTTTTTATGCATATCAAAACTACCGCGGGTTTATATAACAATATTAATCAATAATTTTTTGTTTTTTTTTTTTTTTTTGAAAAAAATCCTGTCATCAAGAAGAACCGCCAAATAACTCCACTCCACCTTGTTCATTTTTTCATCGTACATAATCTTATAAAAACACATTCATATTTGGCGGATGCACATAATTCAATGTCATCAAAAGCAACTTGATATGACGCTTGCATCTACCATCCGATAAATCGGTAATATGCTTTGGGGCTTTTTTCGAACTGACTACACTATTGACCTAGCAAGGTCTTAACAGCTTCACCGGACTACAGTGCTTTGGGGCTCTGTTGTAAAACTTAACACTATTAACCAAAAAAAACTGTTACTGGTCATACTAACCCTAGAGCATGGGATGACCAATTTGTCATAAATACACAAATAGGAGTGTTCCAGATATCACCATCTTTCACTTAACGATCCAACGTCATTAAAACCAGCTTGATATGATGCTTGAACCTACTATCCGGCAAATCCGTTATATGCTTTACGACATTGTTGTAAAACTTAACTATATGCTGACCAATTTGTCACTATTTCTAGTATGTAAACTATGCTAGCATTTTACTAAATTCAGCTTTTCTAAGTATTTGCGGACATACATTCGATTATCAAAAAAAAAATGAATATCTAATACAATCCCTATGTCTGTAGAATTATGGATGTTGTTCAGTATCTGTCAAGTGAAGTGAGGCCGGTAAGTGGATGCCGAGCTCACTTCTCACTTAAGTTTGACAGGCTCTCGACACGCACCAGACGTTGATTTACTAATCTCCAATCACCCGGACATTTAAATAATAATAAACAAGGAATATATTTTGTCATTTCAAGACATTTTTTTTATATTATTCCTTTAGAAAGGGCAATGTAAATTATGCTATAAATAATTAATTTTTAAATCGATGCAGAGTATTTGTATATATATTTGCGAGCAAACAGAGTTCTAAGTGCTCTCTATGATTAGACATTGCTTTATGAAAATGTACTGTAAATAACTTATTCCATATCTGCTACTCCCGCTTGGAACTGATTGATTGCTGATACGTTTACGTAATTTAAAACGTTTAACTTTATAGGTTTGACGTAATCATCATCATCTTCTTACCTTGATCTTACCTAAATAGGATTGGTACAACATTTTTGTCATGTTGTGATGTATGATTTGGCTTAGGTTTTACTATCGGCCGCCTGCCTGACATCAGCCCTCCTTGGTATTATTTTGTTGTAGAACTATATGTTTATGTTTATATAATTACATATTATAAAACAATATATGACTCTGCCATGTCTGTGTGCTCGCGATAAATTCAAAACTATTGAACTGATTTTCATGTGGTTTTAACCAGTATGTAATGTGGTTCATGAGGAAGGTATATAATTTGCTAAGGTTTTTCTTATTACATGAGCGGGATAACGTTCGCCGACGCTGCTATTATTATATAAATTATCAAACCACTATAGGCTTGATGTATACCTGAAAATTTTAAATCTGAAACTAGTAAAAAAGCGAAACGATGAAATATTAGAACTGAAGCAATAAAATCATAAGATCAAACTCCCTATTCATTACTCTGTTACTCGATGTGTACCAAATAAATAAAACAATACTTTTTGTACGTACTCGTGTCACTAACCAATTTGTTACGAGCAAAAGTCTTAACGAAATGTCAAATAAAGTATATGCTCTTGTATTTGTGAAAGACTAATTCAACACAAAGGCAGGAAATAATGACCTGGCTGAAATCAATGTTAGCTTAAATACCCTACACTATTAATCTGGTATTAAACTCATTAGCTATTAATTTAAATCCGATGAAATTATAGCAGATAAAATATATCATAGCAGTGTAAATATGCAAAGCGTTCATAAATATTAATGAATACTATAGTGATGATACTCGTATCGGTAAAGCAGTCACTATGTCTGTGTATTGATAAAACAACAAACTCCTTTCAGAAGTTCGCGTTGCTGACAAATGGTGTTCCTAGCATTTTGGGCTTTTTCTGGGAAGTCACATTAAAAATTTGGAAATCTTAGTGATTTTGAGGTGAGCTGAGCATCACAGTTAAAGGTACGTATGTTTGTTGGTATATTTACATCGCATATATCCCTCACACTTATTATGG
This sequence comes from Antheraea mylitta, assembly GCA_014332785.1. Lineage (NCBI taxonomy): Eukaryota > Metazoa > Arthropoda > Insecta > Lepidoptera > Saturniidae > Antheraea > Antheraea mylitta. The sequence continues at coordinate 2,170,503 of JACEII010000018.1, read as the reverse complement.
CATACTCTCTTCGGGGAGTCTGAACAAGGACTAATTGGCAAACCTCACATGAGGTTAAATATAGCGAATAGGATGTTTCAAATATATTTTCTATAGACTTCCGTTAGTGAAAAAATCTGGAATAAACCTTAGTTGCTAAAAAAAACCTTAGTCACCTGCACCAAATTTTTGAATACAATATGGCTTAAAAAATCTCTATAAAATGGATCACAAGGTTTGAACGTTTTTTTTTTAAATCTTAGACCGCTAACTAATTTATTTAGGTCCAGGAAGATTGACAGTATTCGACAATGTCGTATCTATTTCGCTAATTACAAAGTTCTTCTGCGTCCTCCAAAGATGGCTAAAACTCAAGGAAATCATAGTATGTAACTTGGAATGAAATGGTTCTGGGTTAAATTATAATGTTATATTTTTATTTATTTATTTCAGTTATTACCATTTAAAAAGGACCGTTTTGTTACAAAGCCCTACATTCTACTCATAAAGTTAAAGCGAACACTGTATCAAACGAAAAAGCAACAAAAAAATGTGTATTCGTGTGACAGTTAAAATACCCGGACACGGGCGGAGAAAATTAAATTGCTCCCTAGTAATAATAAAAATGAGTGTTTGGAACACAATGGGTGTGCCTGGAGGGTTAGAACGAAACTGTGACATAAAAAGATATATACATACGAGTATGAATATACATATAAAAACGAATAAAATCGAAGTATCTTGATTTATATATATGCAAGATTCAAGACGTCACCACGTTCATAGTTAACAATTTAATATAATGATTATCATTAGACATTTTGGAGATAGAAGAGGTATTTCTAATAAGATATTAGACCATAAACTCATTGACAATATTGGCACATTATATCATTATCTATTTTTAAGTCATTTTTTCATTAGCTCTTTGCATAGTCTAAGTGAGCACTGAGGTAGTTATATGGTTGGTTAATGTTCCAAATATGTTGGTTATAATAATCCTCATTAATTACACTCTTAGTATCTATATATCTAAGGTACACGTTACATGTTACTGCCAGTAGCATGTGTGTCGTACTTACAATAGTTTTTAAAGAACATTTCTATAATTCTACATAGTTTCATAATTTAATAATTATTTAATACAGTTTAAGAAAACGCTTGTGGAGCTGCAGGTACAACTAGTTAAAAATAAAGAATGAGTTGAAATCTTGCTCAATTTCATACAGACAAAGTCGCGGGTAACAGCTAGTCTAAAATAGAATAACGTCAATTACTCTTTATAAGGTAAGGTGAAAGTCCCCGGAAAATCGGTCTAACCTTTTGGAGAAAATACTATCGGCAAAGCCACGGTTAACAGCTAATATAAACTAAAATTGCCTGAATTACTTTTTATAAGGTCGGCTATCTGCTAGTGAAAGTGTCGTAAACATTAGTCTAATCGTTTTGTAGATAGTATTATGGACGAGGCCGCGGTAACAGCTAGTATAAATTAAAATTGCTTGAATTACTTTTTATAAGGTCAGCTATCTGACAATGAAAGTTTCGCGAAGATCAGTTTAATGGTTTTGGAGATAGTACTGTGAGCAAAGCCACGGTTACTAGCTAGTATAAATTAAAATTGCTTGAATTACTTTTTATAAGGCCAGCTAATTGCAAATGAAAGTTTCGCGAAGATCAGTTTAGCGGTTTTAGAGATAGTACTGCGAGCAAAGCCACGGTTAACAGCTAGTCTAAATTAAAATAAACTAAATTACTTGTTATGGTGCCCACTATCTGTTGATGAAAGTTTCGTGAAAACTAGTCCAACCGTTTTTGAGATACCATTGCAGACGAAGCCGCGGTTAATACTTAGTCTAATTTAAAGTAGCCTATGTCACCCGCTGTAATTTTAGCTATCTGCCAGTGAAATTCCCGGCAAAATCGGTTCAGCCGTTTCGGAGATTACTCGGAACAAACAGACAGACAGACCGACAAAAATTTTAAAAATTGCATTTTTGTTATCAAAAGCGTGTATACTTTCGTACCTAATCAGTGAAAAAATTGTATTCTGCTGTTACATACAGACACCTCATTTTTATTATATGTATAGATTGTTAAACGAATATAAGTTTGTTAATTTGTTTGTTACGCTTTCACACCGCAACTACTCAACTGATTATCGTGATCTTTGTCACGCACATTGTCAAAAGTCATAGAACTACTTTCATCAGAAAGAATACTGTTCTCGTGAATTAGGTTCAATGTACATAAACGTGAGCAAAGCTGCTGACAAATAGTAAAATAAGTAAACTATCAATGGAAATCAATATGGTATCTAATTTATGTACTAAATATTGCGTACATGAAGGTTCAGCAATATTAGATATTAATTAGATATGAAATATACTGTGTAATATTGAATTTAAAAACTATTAAAAGTAGATTCTGTAATTTTTTTAGATCACGTGGTTAATAAGTTCTAAAGCCACGTAATTATCATCTTAACCTTATCCCACCTAAGCAGGTTCGGCACCACATGTTTTCCTATTCCACTCTCCCTTGTCAGATGTCATATCAGTATTTACACCTTTTTATTCATCATTTTTCACACAATCCATCCATACTTTTTTCAGTCTGCTTCTTCTCCTATATCAATCCACTACCATACTCAAAATTTTGTCCAACTAATTTTGGTAGTGGTAGAGCCAAGCTGAAGCTATTATTGTTTTCAGCACGAATGGGTCGGCTCGGCCAGGGAAGCACCACCCTCTCACAGAAAACCGACGTGAAGTAACAGTGCTTGCATTGTTACGTTTCGTTCGGTCAGTGAGAGAGCCGGAGACCCACCTACCCTCCCCTTCCCCTTCCTCCTTCTCTTCCTGCCCCACCCCACCCTCCTTCCAAATACAGGTTGGCAACGCACTTGCGACCCCCCTGGTGTTGCAAGTATCTATGGACGGTGGTGATCACTTAACATCAGATGACCCATCTGTTCGTTTGCCTCCTATGATATAAAAAAAAAATTCAAACCAACATTCTCCATTTTTGTAGCCTAGTCTAGTCCTCGGCAGCATCTTCAACAAGAATATATTTCGTCAGCAAACAGTATACACAAAGGTAGGGTACCCTGTATGTCTGAGGTTAAGGTATCCATAACAAGAATGAAAAAATAAGAGCTTGAAGTAGAACCCTGGTGCAAACCTACAGCCACATTGAAATTATCGATAACTTCAGCTTCGGACCTAACGTGTATATTGGTTTGACTGTACATATAACAAATAAGCTGTAAGTCTCTTAAATAAATTGTAAATTAGTTCTAAAGTCACGTAAACCGTAATATATTCGACTGTTCCAATCATGTGGAAACTGTGCGATCGGTCGTTTCTTGCTTAATGCATAACATCTAACCCCAACCGGGCTCCTTCAATTTGGCGCGACCCTCCGTCGGAATGACCACTGTCCACTCTCTCATTATTAACAGACGTGTGTACTGCTCATGATATTATAGTTGTTTTTCAGGTCGAACGGAACTTACCGGTGATATTTGTGAAGAGATTTCACGGGCCGATGCTTTTAGTGATTGTTCCGTGAATGAAGGAAACGTCGTGTGAGTTCTGTTTAATATTTTTGGACGTTTCTTTTTGTGACAATTCATAGTAATAGTTTTTGTATACTGATAAATAACTTAATATATTCAAAGGAGATATCATAAGATGCGCATTAAAATCTAAGGTTCGAGTAGATTTTGCTTTTAATATAATACAAAGAAAATATAAATAATTTTCATCTAGAATCGAAATCTATAATTACTACAAAATCAATTCGTCTTTCACGTCGTAGTGTATGTCTTTTAGTTCTTTCAGCTACATAAGAGATTTTGATACGGTTTTCGCTATCGTTTAGAGATTTGCTTACGAAAAGGAACACTATTTCGTATAATATATTGCACTAATCATCAACATCATCATAAATCGATAAGAGACCCGCTGTTGGGCTATCTGCCTCTTCCAGAAGGAAGGTATGGGTGTAATTACCACGCCAGTTCACGACGTATTAGTGATTTCAAACTTTGCGATATCCAGAGTTCTACGTTTTTCCACTTACAGCGTTACAAGAACATTTTTCAGGTTCAGGTTTCTTCACGATGTTTTCCTTCACTATCAGCTCATAGCATTACCAATTTAAATTAGTAAACCCGAAAAATTCGTTGGTACTTGCCGGGCTTTGAACCTGCGGATATCGGAATGATATTCCTGCGGACGAACTACTAGACCACCGCGACTTCTTGCACTAATAATGTGGTCAATTTAAAAAAAATATTTAGAACTCATAATGAATACGGTAAGGAAGTAGATATATTTTATTATAATATATCTACAAATTTATAGTAACAAAATCTAATACTGGTTGATTCAAACTTGTTAATAATGAAAATGTTGTAAATCGCTTTCATCCGAGTTCTAATTTTGTTATGTCGCATTTATGTTCAATTTTACTAGTATATGTTTAGTTTGTAATTTGTAGCAGTAAAATAAAATGCATTCATATGGCGCTGGGACGTAACATTGGCAATAGATATATGTGCCTAGCTTTAGGTGGTCCATAAAAAGTTATTTTTTCGAGTCTCTTAGAAAAGTATGCTTCTTTATTACTATTTTATTCTTTATTACCCTTCAAATTACAGCTCAAAAAGAAAAAGGAGGGGTCTCTGAAACTTTTTAAAAATTTCTAAAATCAGTTAAAAATATTTTTTTTATGTTAATTACATTTTAATCCAGCAAATCGTCTCGATTTTTTTTGCAGCTCTTTAACCTTATTTCTTTAGTATGTCAACTTCAAAGAAAAATACAAAAGAGTCGTTATTATTAATGTCCAGATGTCGTTCGAAAAAGTCTAAATTACTTTACTTGGAAACTCAAAAAAATCTTGAGAGACCTTCACATACAAAAATATCGACTTGAAAATTTTAGGATCCTAATCAATGTAACGATAAAAAGCAAATAAGGAAAAGGCGAAAACAAAAACGATTTTCGACCATTTTGGAAAATTCTTGAAATATTGAGTGACATCTTAAATTTTTTTTTGGGTAATGTAGGTCCTCTTAAGACATAAACTAATATATATTCGTAATAAATTAAAACAACAACTTTTTGGGTCACTAATAAATATATACTCATAGAAATATAAAAATTTGAAATCCCCAAAGGGTGTAGAGAAACCTTATTTGTACCATATTAAAACTCAACACACAACAAAATAACCATTCATAAACCTTTGGACGCAGCTCTAAAATGACATAATATACTATAATGCCAACTCGGTTGTTATTCAAGCCGATTTTAAGCCGCGATATAAGCCGGCAGCTTACTGAAGGGTGTTTAGGGCGATTTTAACGATCGCCTTTACGATTTGTAGGAACACATTGTTTTATTTTCGTGTCAAAACAGAAACGTGAGAGTTGGTATTTAAAACTTTTACCGACGCTAACAAAGTACCACGTGAGCCAGGAAATATAATGAAAAAAATTTGATGTTTCCCCGGCTTCATTTGTTGTTGGTTATGTTTTAATTTCGTAATTTACGCTCACTGGGAGTCAGTCGCCATGTTGTGTAAGTGTAAGCTTTGTGTGAGTAAGTTTCAATTATATATAAGCATTACTTAATATATATTTATATATAATAATATATAATTAACACCTTTACACAAGCAATTATTGTATATTTTTATATATTCAGAATCTTGGAAATGGCGTCATATATTTACGTGAAACTTAGTATGTAGGTAGTTTCGGGGACGATAAATAGATTTTATTCATAGAAAACTTTTTTATCTGTGTTTTCAGGCAATGAAAGAATATAGCTAGAACATAAAGGTACATTTCGCCGCCGCTGTCAAAACAAAAATAGCTCAGATGGAGATCGGTTGCGTCGAAAATCCGTGTAACTGCGGTGCGAATCCGAGTGACAGCAGAAGAGATATAACAAGTTATATAAATATTTTTATTTTGGAAAAAATGTTCATTTTATAAAACAATTCTAACAGTTTATTTTAATTAAAAAAATTTTTTTAAAGAACCGAGCTAGGCTCGGTCGTTCAAGTACTCTATACTAATATTATAAAGTTGAAGAGTTTATTTGCTTAATCTCAGGGACTACTGATCCGACTATAAAAAACTTTAAGTTTTAGATAGCTCATTTGTCGAGGAAGACCGTAGGATATATGTTATCACGTTAGGACCAATAGAAGCGGAGCCCCAATGAAGAATGTGTCAAATTCAGGGTTGACGTACGTATTATTTAAAAATATTTTCACTTTCTACGTAAACGAAGTTGCGAGTTAAAGTTGGCATTCGCCCAAAGTAACGATTCCATGCGGACGAAGTCGCAAGCAGAAGCTAGTTTAGTATATATGAAACGGTATTGTTGATAGTTTATTGGTGTGAAATATATACAGCGGTAGGTCAGGTCGATTGTTGGCGTGGCGACGCGTCACCACGGCATGCGTCGTTACGATATGTAATTTTAAATTTTTGTACTTAATGAATATACGTGCTTATTAATTAATATTATTGATTATTATTAATAATCAGATTTTCTTGAAACAATTCTTAATATGTATTTTATTTTTGATTATGCCATATTTATTTCCTGTCGTAAATTAACCTTTTATGCATATTACTTGAACAAAATAATTTATATGTTTTACATCTGCCAGGAGACCTGCAATAACTCACTTTTTTTTTAAGTAAGTTTTCTGTTATCTGGATGAATTATGTAAGAAATAAGAATGTTGCCTAAACACAATAAATTTTGGCGAAATTGACCAAATTTTAGCGAAAGTTCTTTAGCTGTATTACCTGAACAGTATAGGAAAATTCTACCTAAAGAACGCCATATGACGATATGACTCAGCTCTAAAATCATTAGATACCGCATTCATCAATATAGCTAAAAATTTAATAATTGGCTCGACCTTTCAAAAAATAAAAATATCATTATGAGATCATATCGTGATAGCAGGTTTTCTTCTAATACCTAATTAGATATTTCTACCCATAAGATGCAATTAAAAAATTAAAAAAAATGTTGTTCACTAAATTTGGGCATTTTATTATCAAAATATAATGTTAACTCATATAAAAATGTACAAAACGCTCCTATCCAAATTATTTTTGTAAATCTAATATTATTATTGAATTCTGTGATTGCGTTCACTTTTGTAGACTAAATGTAGAAAGTGTACGTAAACGAAAAAAAATTAAGACTTTCATTACAAAATCTATCCAATAGTTTCTGCATGATGCGTATAAAGCACATCTTTATCATAATATCTATACAAGTTATATGACGGTAAGAACGCAGTTAACAAAAAATACAACTAAGCCATAACTATCTAACTCCTTTAAACGAGTAATTCTTGTATATTTTTATATTTGTACATATTCAGGATCTCGGAAACGGCGTCGTCTATTTCCAGGAAGCTTAGTATGTAGGTAGTTTCGGGGACGATAAATCGATCTAGCTAGATTTCATTCATAGAAAAAGTTTTTTAAGTGAGATTTCAGGCAATGAAAAAATATAGGTAGAATAAGAAGGTAAATTTCACCGCCGCTCTCAAAACAAAAAATAGCTCAGATGCAAATTGGTTGCTTCGAAAATCCGTGTAACCCCAGTTCGAATCCGAGTTACAGCAAAAGGCGTATCTTTTTTTATTTATTTTTTTAAATGCTAATTTTATCAGTTTATTTTAATATAAAATTGTTTTTTAAAGAACCGAGCTTAGCTCGGTCGCCCAGGTACTACACTAATTATATAACTAACTCGAATCTGGGAATTCTCAAAGCTTTTACGTCAACATTAAGAGATCTTCATCGACTGAAAATGATTACACTAATACACGCTTTAAGATTACTTCGGAACCCTTCTGAGATAAGTGAAGCTTCAACATTATTAAAAGGCTTGTCGACAAGCAATTAACTAATATATTATGTTGATTTTCTTCAGACATGTAATTAAAATGCGGCACTAAAATTTACATGAAATTGAAGTAACAAACTCGATTATCAAACCACCCTGTTTTATAATAACTTATTTACTAAAGTTCACCGTCGGCGGAGTAAAATTGTTATCTGTAAAAGCAATTATTTGTTAATTACAGTACGTACACTTTATCGACTATTTTAAACGCCTTCGAATCGGGTGTACTTAGTAAGGCACAAGCGACGAGCGACTGAAATAAATCAAATACAGCTCTCACTAATTTTTTTTTTAATGACTGTTCTGAATAAATATGCGCAAAACAAAAATTTTGGTATACATACATAATTTATTTTAATAGCAGGTCTGGCGGATGCTGTCCCGATATGAAAATAAAAAAAAAAAACCTTGATAAATTCTGTACCTACACCATCATTATGATTCGCTTTATCTATTGTTCGTAACCGTATGAAAATTCATTTAGAAGTTTGTGAACCTATTGCGAATAGACAGATAGACAGACGTGTCCGAGGACTTAGTTTTATAATATGTAGTGATGTGCAACATTAATGTAGCGTAGGTACATACATTTTAGATTCCATTAATTATATTTTATACATTTTAAGTTCGGTGTGCATTAAACTCTTAATTATTTTACACGTAAGCCCGAACGTACTGCTATATTCTGAGCAGCCAAAAAGATTGACAAGAACTTTACTTTATTGACCAATAAGAATGATTTCGCGGCTTGGTTATATTTTTTTAAATTATTGTTAACTCAGAACTTCTTTGTTTACCTAATTTCGTAGCGCCAAGAATTCAGTGTATACGTTGTTTATTGTATTATTAAAGGCTATCCTATACGTTATTATGATTTAGTCTGTAATGATTCTAGAAAATCCTAGATTGTTTCGGATATTTTAAATTGTTCGATAAGAGCATTTTTTATAGAATATATAAAAAAAAATGTATGTGTATAGCACAGCTTATGGCTTGACCCGCCATCTAAAAGGCAAGGGTCACGCAACACCCCGCTTTTTTAGGCTCAGCCATTATTTAATAATAAATTATTCGTGCCATAATAAATTTACATATTTTGAATCGACCACCGTTGAGTAGTGAATAAATTTCGTTTCGTTACCTTCTCACTTCGTTATGATTAAGTAGTACTAATATATGGTTGGACATTTAAATCTCGCAATTAAGCGCTTTCAGCTACATGCTTTTATTTGTTTAGCAGTAAAGTTCTTGTATTTTTTGGAATACTTTATAAATTTTTGTATTTGACCACAATCTCACGTGATGTCAAATAATGATGTGCTTTAAGATGGAAGACACGTTATACTTAAAAGAGGACTGAGTTAATCTGAGTTAATTTCAGCTTAAAGATGACAATCAGCTAAGTGAACCTCGTAAAAGCCCTAAAACGTCACGCCATGTGTTCTCATGATGTCGTCTTTTTTACTGAAGAGTCAGATTTATTCGCCACGATTTGAAGATATGGCAATCGACGCTGTATCCGAACACGATAGCAATTGAGTCGTATTTGCCTTTACCAATTTGACCCCCCTCGGCAGCGGCTCAAGCCTAGATCCGTTCCCTCGGCGTGGAGCCCTTGGTTGTACCGCTCGCGCGATACAGTAACACAAAATCTTACATCTCTGCAACAACATTACACATATCACTCCCACACACGTGCACGCATACACGCTTACGCATGAAAGTGGAAGGGTATTGTTTCTTTCCCTTATCAAACTGAAATAGTTTAGAAAATTATCTGATACGAAATATATATAGGAGTTGTTGAGGTATGAATGCTTGGTACACATATATGTTCC
>JACEII010000018.1:2065940-2155728 GCA_014332785.1 Antheraea mylitta | reverse complement strand
TTTTTTTTTCTACTCAGTCCATAATATTGACCGTGGACATGTAAAATATGAACTAGATACGATTCAAGAGTTTAAAGATTACAAGTATAATCGAGAAAGTATGTCTACATCAGTTCCGCTCCACAGTTTCACTCGGGTTCAACTTTTTCCGCCACCGTGCTTGACATGGTACCAACTCTCTAATACTATATTCATTACTGATCTATATTTTTTTATAATTAATTTCTATAGTACATCAATTGCTTTATTTTCAGTAAAATATTTCTTGACTTTCGCTATGTGAAAAACTGATTATTACGTATGTTTTTTTTTTACAAACATTTAAGTTTGATAATTTTTCATAAACATACGTGAATTCGAATCAATTTTAAATAACACACCAACACAAATGCCTAGTCGTAAAATTACAAAAATTTTGCTTGTAAATTCACAGCTATACTTGGATACTTTAATTCATATAATATACTATACTATACTATCACATAATATACTTTAGTTCATATAATAACCAAAAAGTGATTAAACAAGTTTATTTTAAGGTTTGAAAGAACACATTTTATCTTTTACAATAGCAATAAAGGGTTTTGTGGAATTCAACCGCAACGTTACCTACCGGTTTCAATTGTAGATCTAAACCATTCTTGAATCCACCTGAAAACTCACAAAAAAATTCATCAATACTTTTCAAGCCATTTAGTAGATGTTCTGTCACATACACATGGACAGAGGACTCATGTATAATATATAATCATATATATAGAATTACAATAGTTTTCCGTTTGTATGAATTAAAAATAAATATAAGCAATATTTGAAACACTCCGAAATATTACTTTCTGAACTGATAAATGTTATAATTAAACTAATAAGCGTAAATTACACTCGAGGAGGTAACGCTAAAGTCGAGTAATTTCAAAACCTTAACCCAGTTTAAAATTGCATTTAATCATGCGAGGGGTAACATTCATGCTCAACATTTCATGGGTATGAAATTCAGTAACATTCATTAAGCTGTTTACATTTTATGTATACAGAAAGATGATTATCTTTATAATTTTGATATTATATTAATATAAGTATATATAAGAAAGTCGACGAATTGAAATTATGCTATTGACTATGGAATCCTATTATTGACCTGGTATTTATGCTATTGGCTTTGTGATGATTGTACTATTGACTACATACAATTGACAGGAAGTCATGAAAGACGACTGACGGCTACGACATTTTAAATTCTCATATGAATTGTCATTTATAATCGATTGTTCTTCTTTATCAATCCTGTAGCTACGTTTTATAATCAACTGATATTAGTTACGATATAAATATGTTCTATTGACTTATAAAAACACTACAAGAATGGTCATTGATGTCGTAACGTCTTATAAATCGATGAACGCCGGCTGCGCGTACCAAAAAGTAATTGTCACGTTCCGCCTGAGCCGAGCGTGCAAGCGACAGAGCGGAGCAAGTGACAGAGAGGAGCGATAGGCCTAAGCTTGTGACATATATCTCTCTTCCACTCCATCGGCCGATGGGTCCGAGTCGTTATCACGTAAACCAACTTTATAGACAACCTATTTTTTGTGTATTTTAGAGGAGTTTGTAAGGGTAAATACACTTACAAATGAAACGAACAAATAAATGCTTTATACACTTTATTTTAATCCCTGTGGATAATTATATACCGATCTTTGTAAAAGTATCTCTTTCCACACCCAAAGACAAATGCAGAACTTACATAAAAAAGCGAGTGTCCAGTTACTTTTCGATAGAACTTCATATACAAAAATTCATATTAAATATTCTTTTAGGAAACTGCTTACTCATCCGAGTAACACGTACACACTTACCACGAAAACCTTCGTTTAACCTCACCGTGTACGAAACAAACTCGAACCCCCCCGAGCTTGCGGTCGCGTGACCAACAAAGTGGGATCTAATTTCTTGGGCCACTTAGCCAATTATCAGGAGGGTCGGCGTGCCAGCGCCTCGCTGCGCCACGGTTGCTGACGGATCAATTCCAACAATAATGACTCTGGAGACGTTATATTACATCTATGTACATAAGTTTTATAACTGTATGATGATAACTCTTTGTAAGAAAAGTAGGTATTTGATTCGAACATCGACAAAGAGAAAAAATAACTTTATCAAATATTTTCGAAATTCGAAATGTAAACGTTGTTGACCTGGAAAGGTCTTTACAGCTTCACCGAACTATTGAGGCAAGCGCTGAAGCTACTCAGACGATTTGGGAGGGAAGTGTTCTTAAATAATTGCCCGCTAACTATTTGTACAAAGATTTAATATAAACCTTAAAAAAGCCAAGGCAATAAGTCATAATTCAAAACAGTGAAATAAATGTGTTCCCTTTTTACTTTTGAAAATTAATTATAGCGTGAGTTATTTAAATGTCATATTCCCTAAATTGAAATTATTTATATTAGTTTTCACATCTATTGGCTCTCGGAGCAATAATTATATAATTTTTTTTAAGTTTATTAATCGATCAAACATATGAAGAGCTGCAAAATATCTGGAAGCATCAATATTACACGAATAAAGGCCTCTATACTACGCCCCGTTAGTTGGATGCAAGCGCAATACGGTCGATCACTCTTTACTAGGATGTTGCTGACGCGAAACCATAAGTTTTTCTCCAGCTAAAAATACCGCTCGTCGCGCCTTAACAAGTTATTACTTCAAAAACGCCCAAACATCTTTTCAGATATACTATGTAGGATTCACAAGTTATTAATTTAGAGCTCAAGTTAAAATCCTTCACAAACATATGTAGATCAGTCAAAACATATGAGTCACGAATAATAAACATAACTGTCTGTACTTCAAATTACCTTTATTCATAATATCACTCACAGCTATTTAATACTAAATTAAGAATACCTTGTATCAGGGTATATATGTACGCATATTGATATTCAACACACAGACACAGGACTGATGATTACGCTAAAAAAGTCAGTCATGTTTAGAAATCAAATCTACGGTAGATACAACTTTAAAATAAGTCCTAGCACAGCTAAGCCACGAACGTGAAGGTACAATAGCATAACAGTCTCATCAGCTACCCCATTTTAATTTGGTAAGTCACTAAAAATGTCTTCTTCATTTGCCATTATAATTGTCGTAAATGATCAAAGGCCAATTAGTATGATAAATGTGACCCGATTAGGCCTCCCACGGCAGCGGCTCAAGCCTAGGTTCGATCCCTCGGTAGGGAGCCCTTGAGTGCGTTGCTTGCGCGATACCGTGACACACAAATATACATCACTGCTACAACACTACACGATCACCCCCACACACGTGCACGCCTACACGCTTACACATGAAAGTGGAAGGGTTTACTTTTTTTTCCTTATCGAACTGAAAAACTCTCAATTTTCCGATAATAAATATATGGAGGAGTTGTTGAGGCGTGTATGCTTGGTACACATATACGTTTCAATAACTCATACATATATGAATAGTTAGCTAAGATAGATCGCGATTTTGCATGCAACAGGCAACAGTCAAGCCGAGGTGTGCCGTGCACCCTTGAGCTGGTTACCAAAATAAAATCAACTGAGTGCCTTAAGCGCTCGCCTTAGTAGTTCCGTGAAGCTGTTAAGACCTTGCTGGGTCAATAGCGTAGTCATTTCGAAAAAAAAAAGACTGAGATGGAGATTTTGATAAAGGACATCGTTATGAAACAATAGTTCGCTGTTAGGACTTGTTCTAAGTCGACCTGGCTAGCTATCTATCACTTTCAAGTTGAAAATCTATCGCCAGGCATCAGTTGGTATCTTCTGGAAACTGCACTTGAGAGCCAGTCTCTCTCAAGGATTAGCGTATTTACGATCTTAGACTACACCGCCATTTGACATCAGATGAGACTGGTCAAACGCTAAAACCTATAGAGCAGTGTTTCCCAACGTGGGGCCCAAGCCTAACAGGGGGACAATTTAGATAGATATCGGTTACAAATTTAGCAATAAAACAAATTCTTAATTAAATGCTGTAAATAATTATCAGGTATAATTTCGTTTGATGTTACTAAAATATCAATGGGTAATTAGAGTCGTCAAGTCAACAAAGTTTTTCGTTATATGTTTTGAAATTTACTTACGATGTTCTGATAACAATTTCATAGTAAGTCCTTCCTTAACCTTATCATTTATATTTCATAAGGGAACAAAACAATTTTTCTTAAAATAATATATCTGGGGGGCCATGCAAATTTTAGGAATGTTAAGTAGGGCATGGCCTTAAAAAGGTTGGGAAGCACTGCTATAGAGTATAAAAATTATGTATTATTAATACTCATTATTTGTACATATCATCTCGATACACATTAGAGCAAAAACTTTAACAAATATAAACCGAGGAATGTTGCAATCGAAAACCCGATCAAAGGGTGGCTTTCGAAATAGTTGGAGACCACTCAAAACTGGTTTTGGACAATCAAATCCTGTTTGAGTGTATAGTGCAAGTCATAAATTATTAAAACCAATATTTAATTACTTCAATTAACAGGTGTATCAAGAGTATAATAATATTGTTAAAAGAATGAAATGCTATTTTTTAACATTTAAATTAAGACTGAAATACGTAAGCCATGCAAAAGTATTAGAAGTACTAGACTAGAAGTACTTCTGTAGTTTAAATATTATGTTTTTTTATTAGAGCATGACAAATTGACGACATAGTAGGTGAAGACAGTCACATTGCAATTAAGAGAGCAATAACAATTATCGGCGAATTAAAAGACTATTAGTGTCTTCCCTATCATATTAACATGTTAGTCTCTTGAACACAGTTTTCGTACCATCGTCATCCGATAAATCCATTCTCAATCTATGCAGTAGTTCTGTAAAAAAAATATTTGAGAAACTTTCAAAAATGTTAATTTTGCATAAACTAGCTTCCGCATGTTTTTCTTTGAATTACTATAGGAAACTTAGCAATATTCGTAGAAAAGACTATGCCACATAAGAAGAATGGAGGTATTATTTATTAGTGAAAGATAATTCTAAATTGGACAGCTCCAAAAACTATCAGGAGTAAATAATGAAATGCATATTAATACTATCGAAAAGAAATTATGTTTAAATTAGTCATTTAATTGTGTAAATACAAATATGTATTTACTTTATCCTCATAGTTAATATCTAATTACAATGAAAACTAGCAGTCAACTACATACTTCTGCAATTCAAAGATAGTTGTGAAAGATGGTTAGTTGCTATATACCAATGAAATCCTTGATGTTCACAATTACTACATTATACAAAACTCGTTTCTGATTTTCGCTCTCGTCTGATAACTCACGCCGTGTATCAACCGCCTAAACTTTATCCGGGAATTCGGTGCAGTGGTTTAATGGATTTTGATGTATTATACAGTTTCTATTTGATGTTTTATTGTTCGCGGTTTTTGATTGTTAACTCCTACAAACAATTTATTATATAAAATACTAGCCTCTCCCTGCAACTTCGTTCGCGTGGAATTGTTACTTTGGGCTAACGCTAACACGCAGCGGAAGCTCTCAAGAGAAAAAAAACCGATTAAACATTCTTCATTGGTGCTCCGCTGCTCTTCGCGTGATGATATATAGCCTATAACCATTCTCTATAAATAAGCTATACGACATTGAAAGATTTTTGCAAATCGGAGCATTAGTTCCTAAGATGATCTCCTACAACGTCACAAACTCACAAACTTTACCTCTTTGTAATATTAGTATAGACTGATAGAAACAATACTGCCTTTATTGGTTTTTATATAATTATTACCGTCGATTAAAATTGATTTAAAAACTGTAACTAAATTAATATGCTGCGTTTAGCAAAGTTGAAACTGTAATTGAATCTATTGTACGATTTGTTTACCATCTATCCTACAGCATGCTGTATTTGTAGAGTGCATAACATAATCTAGACATTAGTAATAGAAGATTACAAAGAGGAAGAATGGGAATTGACTGTTTTTCTTTTACATATATGAAATTTTCAACCAGAGTGTTGTTGATTAAGAAGAAACTATGCTTACCGGTGTAATAGCAATGACTGTTAATAACAGTTATTACTTTTTATTCTACTGAACTAGTTTTTGTTAAACGTTGTGGGGTGGTAGGGTTTTACAGCCCGACTGGTTCGCAACCACCATGTACATAGCGAAAAAGCCCGTCATAGTGACTTGCTTCTGCGCGTCGCGTTTCGGGATCAGCCTGTGCATATCCAGTACCGGGTGACTTTCGTCATTATGGCCGGCATGACAGCGGCGACCGACGATGGATAATCTGTCTCTCGGTGGTCGCCACTGTTTTTGGATTGTACTATGTTTACCATCAGGCATAGTGCAGTCACTATGACGTGCTTCAATAAAAAAAAAAAAAAAACGTAGACTTGACTTATGCCTTGGGAACAGTACTTGTCTCTGGATAAAAGGGATCATATATTTTTATCTATATGTCTGAGAATATAGATGTAGATAGATATATATAGAGTATATGCAAAATTTCATGACGGCTGATTGAATAGCTAATGCGTAAAAACTTAACAAATAATCAAATCCACATTTGCTTTTATAAATTGGTAAGCATAACATAAACGATAACTATACGAATAAAGTAAGATATGACATAAACTTTAGTTAATATTATAAACAGAACTTCAAATTATATTTAAACGAAATAGCTAAGGCAAATGTATAAACAGTTACAGCGGTATTTAAAAATAAAAACGATCGTCTGAAGATCAGTGCCCGTAAACAGAACATGTCGTTATGTGAGCCTATAAATATTGTTGCGAAAGCGACTGATGCGAAAATGACTTACTATTATGACCGTCTCTGGTCATAAATTACAACTACTCTTGTGACAGGTTATTTATTAAGATGTAGTATATTACACAACGCTGTTATACTTACGCGAAATTTACGAGAGTAATTGCTATACCTATAGCAAAATGCTTACCAGCCAGCAATAACAAATTCTTCGAAGGAGGTTTTAATCTATCCAAATTAAGGTGATAAACATCACTCACATGATGATAAACTAGTGTCTCTTTTAGTCTCGCACGTTTTGTGAATAATCCTGTTGTGATCAGCAATCGTTATGCCTAATAGTTGCGAGGCTTGCAGGCCAATATGGTGATAGTGACGGTGTGATAGAGAATATCTCGATGGTCGCCATCGTTCTTGAATTGTCTTAAGCTCCTCCTACCAACTGAATTGGACTGCGCGGTGAAGGAAAACATCGTTTTTTTGGGGCAAACGAACAGACGGGTTGCCTGATGTTAAGTGATCACCGCTATCCATATACACTTGCAACACCAGAGGGCTCGCAAGTGCGTTGCCAGCCTGTGTTTTGAAGAAGGGGAGGGGAGATGGTCCTCTGGCATTCTCACTGACCGAACGAAACGCAACAATCCAAGCACTGTTACTTCACGTCAATTTTTTGTGGGTCGGATAGTAGTTCCCCAGGTGAGCCGACCCATTTATGTGGAACCAGTAATAGCTTCAGCGTGGATCTACCAACTACCATTATACCTATGTAATGAAACCATAGCATGGTGGTAGGGATTTTTCTAAGTCCACTGGTTAACTATCACCATTAAGTTGAAAATCTGTTGCCAAGCACATGTTTGCTGTGCCTAAACTTAAACAAAATAAGTAAGTATCTGATAAGAATCTACATATAAATAAGATTTATGAAAAGCACGAAATAAACTAGATACCTCTACGAACATTAATATACCTTCTGAGGAACTTTAAATGATGCAATTCTGAATGGTTTTTTATGTTGAAATATAAAAGTAAAAACGCTTATCGTCAAATACCTTTTGTAAACATTAAGCAAACAACTCCATCACCCTTCACCGCGACAAACTCCACAGCGGCCTCGGATTGGGCTCCGTTTTAATTAGTTTTATTTCACGAGTCCGACTTACGAATCTTATGAAATGTTGCGGCTGAACAATTTTAATGAAAGGACTCACCCCTGTCAATTCCTAAGGAAGTTGTTTAATTCAAGTTGAAATTGTGTTTTAACAAACTGCAAAGCTTTAACTAGTCCATCCTCAGACAAAGCTTAATTTGATTTTGCTTTTATTAAGAATCTAACTTTGAAAATAAGTAAAATTTAGTCATTAACGATCTTAGACAATTATGTTGTAATTTGTTATGGAAATATTTCATTTCGTATTAATAATTTATTACATATTTTTTGTTCTACTTGTCGCGCTAAAAACAAATCTCAAAAGTAATTCAGATAAAGGTACAGAAAACCGTTGGCACACTTCAAATATAACTTAAAATTAGTATTTAAAGGTCTTTTGATGGGTGTAAATAAAAAAACTACGGGCCCAGTTATCATGCTGCTTCTACCGTCACGCAATCCAATATGTATTCGCAAACCTGCATTTCTTGTGACTTTCAACAAAACTTTATAGCGATACATGCGCTTATGAGAGTAGCATTAAGCATATAAAACATATATATGTTTAGTTGTTCGGGGTGTAAGGGGTGTCGAGTAACATCTTAAGACTTGAGACACCCAAGCCAACCTCACCTGCACGTGGTGCACCCTGCTGATCAACGAACGAGGCAATGGCGATAGCGGGGTGGTAGGGTTATACAGCCCGACTGGGTCGCAACCACCATGTACATGGCGAAAAAGCCCGTCATAGTGACTCGCTTTTGCACGTCACGTTTCGGGATCAGCCTGTGCATATCCAGTACCAGGTGACTTTCGTCATTATGGCCGGCATAACACCGACGATGGATGATCTGTCTCTCGGTGGTCGCCACTGTTTTTGGATTGTACTATGCTTACCATCAGGTATAGTGCAGTCACTATGTCGTGCAACAATAAAAAAAAAAGTTTTGGGACATTTACTAATATACGCGTAAATAACTTGAGAATGGTAGACTTTTAAGTTGGAAATATGTTGCCAAGAGCCTATGGGTATTTGAGCATCGAAGAGAGATTTTAGTAAATAAAAAAATCCACTCGCCACCAGCACCCAACACTGTTTGTTCCATTACTTTGGAAATTTAGACAATAAGTAATTAATTCTTCGTGACGAACATTTATTTATGTGTTAATAAAATTATAAATACGAATGTGTCTATTTATTATATAACCCATCATCATCATCATCATACACTATGTCAGGAGTACAACAAAGCAGACAAGGTTTTTGTATACCAGAAAAAATTGTGAGCCG
Organism: Antheraea mylitta; assembly: GCA_014332785.1. Lineage (NCBI taxonomy): Eukaryota > Metazoa > Arthropoda > Insecta > Lepidoptera > Saturniidae > Antheraea > Antheraea mylitta. The sequence goes on along the minus strand of JACEII010000018.1, from coordinate 2,146,495 downwards.
TCACGGGACGCCTGGCAAATGTGAAACATCGAGATTTGTAATGTTGTAAACAACACTGAATACACTATAGGTATACGAGCTCAGTGCGGCATCGCGTCGCCACTTCTCACATAGTCGCCACGCCAAAAACCAGCCTCACTCTCGCCTATAGATGTTTCACATAAAATATATAGGTACTGTTGCCGAAAAACAGATCAAATCTACATTTAAAGGAGCGAAGCCGTGAGCATAAGCTAGTCTTACGATAACTCGCCAATATGTAGTTATGTTTTATTGTTGTAAAGGTATATATAGTACCTAATATAAGAGAGAGTTTTTGTAGGTGGTAGAGCCACGCTGCAGCAATATTGATTTCAGCATGAATCGACTCGCCCGGGGTAGTAAAATCGTCGTGAAATAACAGTGCTTGCATTGTTGCGTTTCGTTCAGTGAAAGCGTCGGAGGTCCACGTCCCTTCCTCTCCGCTTTTCCCATAGATAGGCTTGCGACTTCTCTGGTGTTGTTAGTGTCTATGGACGATGGTGATCACTTAACATCAGGTGACCTACCTGTTCGTCTGCCTTCTTTTATAGGTATAAAAAAAGAGAAAAATCACGAGTGATTGTTAGTTTGTATACGTAAACAGAGATATCACTGAATTTCAGTTACCACATATCAATGTTTGACTGTTAATAGATTTTTATTTGATTTAACAAAACTAAACGTTTTGCTTTGTTGATTTAATAATAGAAGAAGATTAAATACTCTGTAATTTAATGAATATTCGTAATAATATCTATTATTTTATATTTTATTAATGTACTATCGAAGCTTAGAATGTCTCGTCTTATACACCTCAATGTACCTATGTGATATGTATTATCTACGGGTGACAAGCTGTTCAATAGAATAAATTGACCTGTCTTCCTCAGATCTTTTGTGATTTCACTACAATAATATGTCTGCCAGAAATAAATGCGATTTTTACTAAAATTAACAAAGAATGTATCTTTTATAAACTAAACTGGCCAGATCAGTTTATGCTACGCAATAATATTCACTCATGTAAACAAAAAATTAAATTCAAAGAGTAATTTTATTAAAATGCTTTTACATACTAGATTATATATTAAAATAACCCATTAAGATGGCTAATTTTGAATAAAAATATTTCCAATATTTTATTTTTAATTGTAACACGGCAAATATACTGCACTATGGCTGATGGCATAGTACAATCTAAAAACAATGGCGACCACCGAGAGACGAACCATCTTGCCTGTCGCCACTGTCATGCCGTTCTGCGTAAATGTCTCTTCACGTTAACTTTAAAAGACCCTATCGTATAGGAAGGAGGGAACACACTGGCCGAGACAAAACATTGGAACACCATAGCTTCACGATACAACAAGACGTTGCGATCTTTTCAGTACCAGATAGAATTTACCGTAAAACTGTGGCTCCGAAGCCTAGCGCATGTGGTTCAGTTGTAGAAAGGAGAGGAAGGGATTAGGTTAATTAACTTTAGCCTCTGTTGCCAACTGAATACCTCATATTTCGGGAAATATTAAAAGCGAATCTCATTCTAAGCTTAATATGTTATTACTATCCCCTACAACATGACACTATTTAAAACCCCAGGTTTCACACCGATTTCAATTTATAATTTTGAATTTCTGGCAACTAAGTTAGGTTTTGCCAAGCTACTTCAGGTACAAAGGCATTTATAGCTGGGTCCTTTTCAGCAATTTTTGATACTTATTCGGTGCCTAAAGCGCGATGTGGGCTCTCGACTAACGACTAACGGCTTCTTTTCACTATATTTTGTTGTAGCTTAGCGTACTCTCTAACTTATTTGGTGTGGTATTCGCTTCGGTCTCAAGAGTCGTAATATAAATTTAGACTATATGACCTTCTTCAATAAATAGGCTTGAAAACGCTATCACAATTATTCAAATCCAATTGGTATTAATAGAGCTTAGCGCATTTAAACAGACAAAAACAATCTCTTGAGCTTTATCAAACAATAGTACAAATAATTTGTTCCTTCCGTTCCACCGTTCATTTAAAACCACGCTTATAAAATATGAACGTGTTTATCAAAAGCGAACGCCCTGTCAGAAACACTGAAATTAATTGAACACGTAGAAAAACTCACGGTATCCCCGTGTCGAGCCAACTTTCTGCCCGCAAATTTGTCCTGGCGCGAGATAAACAAAGCCGCTTCAACGATACAACGAGGAATATGCACGTCATGAATATAAACAGTTAAATTAGGAGTACGGGTTGGACGCACCACCTAATATGATATACAGCGTGTGCGGCTAATTTAATTCCACTCGCCATATTTAGTGAGGTCCCTTGGTGGACTGAATAGTTTTTTTTTTTCATATAACTTTATGAGGGTACGTAAAGAAGCCTAACTCGATTTATGATCGTCTGCGTCATGTGTAATTGGGGTTATATTTTATCGAAAATCCTTTAGTATATTAGGGCACGCTGTTCATGATAATATGTTTTAATATCTCTGTAAGATTTATTACTCTAATTAAAGATAAGAACAGCAATAAATAAAACCACTATATCATAAACCATTCTAGATAATAAATTAAATGCTATTACAAAGTTTTAGGGGATGAAAGTCTTGAAGTGGTCATAATAATAAATATTAGTATTACTAACTTTAACGTAATAATAAATAGATATTTTTTAATAATACACAATGTACCTCGGTAAATAATAAATTATTCAAAGTGTTTTTGAAGTACTACTTTTTGCGAGATTGGGAGAAATGATGAGAGTGAATCTTTACGATGTGCGCACACGCCGACTTCTAAGAGCGACATCATGTAGTTGGTTGGCAATTGTCTGTCAAGTTTTTATGACAACTGACAATACGTACGTATCATGTGTGTACATAGTAACCCAAATTTTAGAGTGAACAACAAAAATATTATCGTTATTTTAGTGGGAAGCTATTTTGACTTGGTGTGAAGGCTACGAGGAGTTTTAGCATTACTCAGATTTTTCTGTGGTAACATTTTTTTCCAAAAATTACGCTCTTTTGACTGGACGTATTCTAATGTAATTTAAAAGTCGATTATATCGTAAAACCAGCTGAAACCCGCAACTTCGTTTATGTTATTTATTATCTTAATTGTTTTCTTATTTTTCATAGAGATTAGGCAGTTTTTTTGACGAACACTACATTATCGTTACATTTCAACCAATTTACACAAAATCTTGACAAATTATACACATAAATCTTCCTCGTGTAACACTCTATCTATTAAAAATCGCATGGAAGTCCGTTCAGTAGTCTCCGAGTTTATTGCAAACAAACAGACAGACGCGGTGGAGAAAGCATATTTTTATAACGTGAAAAAAAATGTGTGCGCAGCAGTAGGACATAAGTTACTATAAAATAACAATCGTTATTTGAATTCAAGCAATCAATATTCTTAATCCGTTCAATTGACGCAGTCTATTATTTCATCCTCAATTTATTTAAAGTCAAAACAAAGGAAGTCAATGGTACGATTTGTTCCACAAATGAAATCCAACCGTAGGACAAAGAAGATGGATTAACGTGAAAACGTCCAAGTAATTGTGAAAAATGCGAATCGGTTCGCAACAATAAAGACCTCAGTAAACATTGAATTGAAATTTAAGCTCTACATTACAGTGTTTTGAACATAAAATAGAATAAACAATCTGACAACATTATTCACAAATGGTATTTAGATCGGTATTTGGATGATTTCTAAACATTTCAGTTGGCGCGCTTGTTGCTAAATCCGGCCAAATTATATCCCACGGGTATAAATTATGAGGGCGGTCATTCCCTCTCACTGGTACGACTAAACTTGAATTAAGCTGCATTTCGGCTGAAATGGGTTCCCCTTTCAAACATTTAGAGGAAGCTTCGCGAAGTCAAATGATGTCCAACTTTATATTAGAACTCGTGAATTCTAGACGAGCCAGTCGTGCAAAAATGCAAAGAGCCGAGCCAGACTTGTATGAAAATGGCTTCATTTTTCTACGTAATACCGCTGAAGAATTTGGAAAAGCTATTAGTGGTATTTCGCAGTCGCATTTAGAACACGTGCTAAATAACTATCAAACTACACTGTTCTTTACAGTGTATGTAATAAAGTTACTAATTTTAGAGTTCAATTCTATATGGTTAATTTTTGAATGGCTCTTAAAGACACACCATAAATTCCTTTAAAATTAGTGAGGTAAACCATTCGTTGAATCGTTATACTGGAACAAATTATTACATTTGAAGTTACTGGGATGTTTTTTCATCTAGCAATAATCGCACCTCGGATAAACCTCATTGCTTACGACATTACTTCTGCGCAAAGTTGACGGGCCGTGGATGACACGAGACATTGTGGAGTACAATTTAAAAAATGTCAGTAAAAGCAAAGAATTAAACTACCATGAGGGAAATAATCTCAATATAAAATATACCATACATGTAATTAATGCAAACTAACGTAACGTAGCAGACTTATAATATTTGATAGTTCAGTAAAATAATAACAATAATTGATCCTATTTTAATCGATTTTTAACAATGTTTAATAAAATTAACGACCGCAGAAGAGACAGCATAAAAAAACTTCTAGGATAAGGCAATAAAATGCCTGAAAAAGAAAAGACATACTAAAATAATCAAGTATTTTACAAGTGATAAATTCTTGAGTTCTGGGCGTGTATAAGTGAGGATAACTTAATTTACTCCACTCAAAGCTCAGCAAACATCTACGGAACCCCTTCGCATCTGATATTATAACAATAATAAAATATTATTTTCATGGAAGGTTCAAGAGAGACACTTGAAAACGCCATTCGGCAGTGGTATAGGAGCCCAGCGAAATTTAAGCTTACGTACTTGCAAATATAACGAAATGAACAATAAATTAGAAATTAAACCTTATGCGGTTGGTTTTAGAGATGCTAATGATAGAAATTTTAATATAGTAGAAGTTGCACATTTGGCAGTCGCCCAGCACAGATTCCGTACGTACAGAGGACAAATCATTGAGAGAAAACAGATTTGCGCCACCATCGCAACACTACACAGTGGAAACGTAGTTTGTTATTGTTGTTTGCTCGCCCTTATCCGTGAAAGAAGCTTATGAATCACAAAATTGCCCTTTAAAAGTACGTTACAAATAATATATATAATATATATATATCTATTAGGGTATACGTTATTTACCAAGTTCTTTTTTTTAATGTGACGCAACCCAAGAACTTAGTTTAGTGTGTAAAAAAAATAACAACAAAATAAAAACTGATAATTTACATGAATTCAAATTTCACTACAAACAATTATTGAAGGAGTTGATTAATCAAAAAACTATAAGAGAGTTTTTTTTAGGGCATTAAATGTTCTAAAAAAATTATATATATCATTGGTGAAAGCCAATTCGTCGTAGAAAAAAAACGGACACTAATATTTATATACGCACAAATGGACATATAACCATTTTTTTTTAAACTTTGTAATAGAAGGTATGTGTCATGAGTTTTTCAATTTCTTAATGTTACTAGAGATTCATCAGTAAATCACTATCAGCCTACACTATTCCACAGTTTAGCATAAACTTTTTTGCTATCATAGAATTTATCCCTGGTTCACAGTTTTTTTTTTATATCCATGCACAATAATAGTAAATTGACTGGCAATCAATCCGATGTAACGCAATACAACGAGAGTAAAATCCAAATACATATCGTTTTTGTTTTATGACTTCCAGAATATGCTTTATTACAAAAGAGAGTTGCACAATATATTTAATTATGTGAATTATAACAATGATTGATTTACTTTTCGAATTGGATTCAGCAACTACTAAGGCAACATAAACCTTTAGACCAATTAGAAGGGCTCCTTATAACCGTCGCCACTCCTGTAAAACGGTCTGCATTAGATACAATAAGTAAACTAATCCATGATGCCAATAGCATTATTCCTTGCTATTTATCTATACTAATATATAAAGCTGAAGAGTTTGTTTGTTTGTTTGTTTGGTTGAACGCTATGATCTCAAGAACTACAGATCCGATTTAAAAGTTTCTTTTAGTGTTAGATAGCTCATTTATCGAGGATGGCTATAGGCTACATATCATCACGTTCAAACCAAAAGGAGCTGAGCACTAATGAAGAATGTCTCAAAATCGGGCTACTTTGGAAGCTTCCGCTGCGTGTTAATGTCAGTATTATACGCGTTGCCATGGTAACGCGATAACATTCTATTAAAAATATTTTCATGGTTTATTTTGTATTCCTATTCAAAAAGTTTATTCTACGTTAGTTTTGTTTTCGATTTTTAATTATACGTGTTACGTTTATATCGCAAACATTTCTTAAGTTTATTTTGTGTTGTTATTCAGAAAGTTTAGTAGTAATAATATTCGTTCAATAATACAGTCGAAGGAATTAATCCATACAGCCAATTCTAAAGTTGTCAATATAGTTAGTTTTCTCCTATGTCCAAGTTAATGTAAAGATATAAGCGCCGAATCCTCTACATAATATAACGTAATTTTTTATCTTCTTAATCTTCAAGACCATAGAATTAATGCTTCATGATTTTATTTTTCATTCATTTCACTTATGCAAAATAAACGAACGATATTATATAATACGCAACCAATTTCTACACGATATAGAATCATGTAACATAATATTATGAAAAAAATATAAAATCCACTACATGACAGACTGAAATCCCGCCAAACACTCTTAAAAACTCTATTCTACATTTTTTATTTGTGATATATTACGTATTATAAAAGTAAAGTGAGTGTAATTTATATTAAAATAAATTATTTTTGGTGAATAAAATCTGTGATGCTACAATCATGATTTTTTTTTAACTCTGTCGATATGTCTGTTTTTTTTATTTGTTCCGGGTAATCTCCGAAACGACTGGACCTATTTGAATGTTTTTTTTCTTCTTAGAAATGACTACGCTTAACAGCTTCACCGGACTACAAGTAATATTTGAACGGGAATTCTACGGGCAAATAAGTAACTAATTAGCTGTTTTATTTAATATTGTTCGATAATGTGTAGCTTCATATTTTCATTATTGTCTTATGTAGTGTGAGCACTGAGGGTGATATATAGTTTAAAATTCCAGTTATGTGGCTGATCATAATCCCATCCCATTCGATACACTATAAGTATTCACATACATAATGTACACGTTACCTGTTACAGTAGATGATGTGCGTGTGATACAAATATTTTTGAAATAGTATTATTGTAATTTACACTAGATATGTAATCACAATTTTAAATTTATTTAATATATTTAAAAAACGCGTGCGAAGCCGCGGGTAACAGCTAGTTTTAAATAAAAACGTTATATTCACCACATTTACAATATGATAAATTTACAATAATAATAATCTATTACATTCAGATTTGGCATCCATTTTTGTTGGTGAAGTTAGCTCATGTTAGTAAACAAATATATATCGTTCCTTAGTAATTAATCTAGCCATTTCTTTATTAAGTAATAGCATAAATAAATAAAAATTTGAGAATAATGTCCAAGTAAATTAATTCAACAACAATATAAGTATTTTTATGATTTTTTTTCCGACCTTGTATACCAAAAATCGAATATTATATTATATGTACAACCGACCCGACACCGTTGGCGTTGTATCATAATTTAAACTTAATAACGATTAGATATAACCTAATTACAAACAATCCAGTCACCGAGAAGAACTGGCAAGAAACTCGATCGAGTGTATCTTTTAAAACTAGCAGGCCCGGCGGATATTGTCACACCCTAATAATAAAAAACCTTGACTAATTATATACAAAAATCTTCCCCATAAAGCAGTCAATCTACTGGTGAATATCGCATGAAAATCCGTTTAGTAGATTTTGAGTTTATCGCGAACAGCTAGACAGACGTGGGAGGGGACTTTGTTCTATACTACGTAATGATATGTTACACGTTACTACTTATATAAACATACTCTGTATTTAAATATCAACTCATTCAAAAATGTTTTAGTGTGCCAGCTGTCTTTGGAATCAGCTAGTATCTTAGATATGCCAATATACATAGATATGTAGATAAAAATAATGTCACAGTGCTAAGAAGTATTCTGACTTATAGAATTTTAACAAAAAGCACTCATTACGATGACATTAACAGGGATACACAGGTTGCCACGCAAGCATGACGCAGTACAAAAAGCTATCAGAGCTAATTGTGTGCCAACGAAAAGAAAATTCCATTGCAAAGCAGAGATTGGCTCCCGATAACGGGCCATTATCGTAAACTTTGAGTGTTCCACCAACTTAGTGCATACGCCCATACATTTAACAAGTCCTTAACGAGTTCTTTTTTATTTTATTTTTGCGTGATCCTATTATGAATTCGTTTTATATGTTTACACCAATTTCGTTCTTATTCATATTTTCGTTTACTTTTTAATTAGTTTTATGTTAAGGAAATAATTAATTTTGAATTATTATTTTTATTATCGCTAGGTAACCTTAAAATATTTATTTAATTAAAAAGGTAATCAATGCACGCAATACGTAAATATGAAGCACTAATTATAATCACTTATAATTTTAATTAATCCTGAGATAGACAATAATGGCTGACAATAAAACTTAGACAATTAAACTTAGATTGACATATTAAAACAATTTCTTTTATTACAGCAATGATATTCCTCTTGAAAGAAAATACAATAAACGTGTTTTAAATTCTATACATGCATAAAGTAGTTTTTACCCGCGGCTTGGCTTGTAAATTTGAACTTTCCTTCAAGAACGGTACTAATTTAATAATAAAAAAAATTAATGCTATTTTCTTTACCACTTACAACGTGTGTGCAAGCTTTTATGATCATCAAATTAGTAATTCATGCATAAAAGCCTAAGAAACAAACTCAAATTCGATTTTATTAAATTTGTTAGGTAAACCAATATTTGTCATGACAAATGTCATACTTGATCTTTATTTAATTGTAATTCTATTAAACCTATTCTGGTTTTGCTCCGAACATATTCCGCTTAATAAAATCGCCAACGTAACGAATGAAATACAATCACCTCTGTGCACTGAGTGTAACAAAGAATACGTCCAACATATAATTGTGGACTGTCTCCGTAATGAAGCAGAAAGATGAGAGAGTACTACCTGAGACTTAAAAAGGATTTACGTTTCGTCGGCGTCTGTAATGACATTTTGGCCTTATCTTTATCGGATGAAGCCAGGATGCTATACAGGCTAGCCAATGATGCTATTAATAGCAAGTGTTAGTAATTATATGTGTGTAGTGTTATATATGCCTTTCAGTAAGGGTGATATGGAACTTCGTGACCAAACCCTTTAAAAAAAAAAGAATAAAAAGAACTAAATGTGTAAATGCAGATATTTGGAAAAGGAAACGAAGTAAGATACAAACTATTTTTTTTTTTTTCAAGAAATGATATCTAAGAAATATAATAAAAACAACAAATTAATTGCATTGTTTTATGAAACCACAATGCAAGTGAAGTTTTTTTCGGATCGTAAGCGTTTATCTGAAAATGTTTGGAAAATTATTCGATTTAGGATATTCAAATAGTGTATTTAATCTTTCCTTAATAATTGAGAAATGGAAATGCTAATGGAAAATCGATACTATACGTGATATCCAACTATAAAATTTAATTTGAATCGACGTATTGGAGTACTGATTACATAATAAATACAATTGAGACTGTAGACGCATTTGAAAACTGAGTACAATATCTATTTATATCATTGAATCATTTTCAGCTGAGCCATGGGTGCCGGCATAATGACCTTTATTGCTCTAACGAGCACCTTTCACTTTACCCGTACTCCGTGGCCGCGCACAGGGTGTAATGTGACATGCGCTAGATGGACGAAAAAAATTGAGTCCATAGAAATAATTTCGACTTTAATAAAAGAAAAATGCATAAATAATAAATAAACTTTGCTTTTTCTCATACAGTCTATTATTCTATAGCTTTACCATACTGTCAACCAATTTAAACGTATCGGCTTTATTATGTTACTAGATGCTCATCTCGGCTGCGTACGGGTCTTTGGAATATGATGTATTTTTTTTAACTCACTAACTTATTTTATAGGGAGATTTTACGATTTTTCCTACATATTCTTCTTTGCAGACCTTGTCCTGTTGATTACAAACACAATACAGCTGTTTTAAAGTGATACGCTTATGCAACCAACCAAATGATATAGTAGTAGTAGGTAGGTAGGTACCTTAGTAGGTGGTAGAGCCACGCTGAAGCCATCATTGGTTTCAGTATGAATGGGTCGGCTCGCCCGGGGTAGCACCACCCTCTCACAAAAAACCGACGTGAAGTAACAGTGCTTGCATTGTTGCGTTTCGTTCGGCCAGTAAGAACGCCGGAGACCATCTCCCCTCTCCTCTCCTTTCCCCTCTCCTTTTCTCTCCATTCCCCCAAACACAACACACTTGCGACTCCTCTGGGGTTGCTAGTGTCTATGGACGGCGGTGATCGCTTAACAACAGGTGAGTCGCATGTTCGTTTGCTCCATATATGATATAAAAAAAAAATATTGAATCATTGCATCGTCAATAGCTTTATTTAATATCAAAAATAATGTTGAAATATTTAGTACTTAATATAATATTTTTCTTCAAACAATAAAAAGAAAAGAACAGCAATTACTACAATAAAAAAACATTGTACATAGAAATAAAGAAAGTAAACACATAAATCACACATCCATTCTTAAAGATTTCAAGTCAAAAGTAATGAAATAGCCCCTTACCCTTTGTTATGGTCGTGCATTGTTCGCCACGCCGAGAGAAATTTCCAGAAAACTCGCGGCGGGAACAATAAAACGCGGCACGTGACGGCCGGCGGAAAACGAATGACGTCGGAGGCGCTGTATCGCGTAACTTTAAAGAGCTCTTCCCTTCGAATTGCACGCGGATAAGGGATTAAAATTTGTTTCAACTGTCTTTTGAATGGTTGTTCGCGATTTTCTTTAACACTTGTTACGTAAATTCGGGCTTTTACCCTAGTAAAAATTTAGCAACCGTGGTTCAGTTTCTTGCTTCGCGTTTAGTTTCTACCTAATATTTTTATTTTAATTATAATTAGCCAGCAATATGTTATCAGGTTGTAGGGGAGAGTGGGGTAATTGAGAGCGACGGGTAATTAGGAATAGTTAGATAAATAGTACTTCTCCCCGTACTACACTGTCGCGAACCTATTCTACGGCTGAATGGAGAGCCATTCATTGCGTATGCGAAAGTAGGATTGAAAGGACGCACTAGTTTTGTCACTGAAAGTCGAACAATTATTTTTGTATTTTCGATATAATTTTTATCATCAGTTATAACGCATGTGAGTATCATATTCTTGAGTTCAAAGGTATTACGTTTTTGCTCATATCATACACGCAGTATCTGTTTTCAAATGTAACATAGATTGAAGTTAATGAAAAATGCTTTTAAGAGTGGCGGCCATTTTTATGTATATTGACTGATTCGGGTAATTGGGAACGGGCATTAGGTAGATAATTTGGAACGTTCCCAATTACCCCTTACCTTCTAATTACCCATAGAACTGCCGGTTGATTGTGGAAAAATATTTAAACTTTACAAATTATTTCAGATGCCTTGTAATTACGTAAGAAAGATCGATCAAACGTCTTTCTTAATTACCTCATACCATTCCCTTTTCCCCCACGGGATGATCTCAATTACCCCATAGGGTATCGGGTAAACAGGAATGGCAATGTTTTTTGTTTTCGGTTATATTTTTATTAAAACGAAAAATTTTAAATAACGTTTTATGACTACTAAGTACATAGATAACTAAAGTCCATGTAGCAATAAAATTTGATTTAGTTTATAACCTTTTTCTATTATTTTTTAGCGTTTAAAGTTAAGTGTTCCCAATTCCCCCACTCTCCCCTATACGACATAGTCGATGCAGTCAGGATGCCAATAAATACTAAGTAATTACTTCCACTCTTTATTTGCCCAGAGTTACGGCTTACAGTACTTTTTACAAAAGAATGCGTAGATAACACTGATATCTTGCCTTTTATAGGCCGAACTATATAATTTATAAGACGAACTATATAACTCAAAGCAATTACCATTTTCTTATAATTCTGCTATATGTTTTAAGTAACACAAAGATAATTAATGAACAAATTAATATTAATTACGTACATCAATTCTATATAAAATCATTGTTATATCATTTATGTATCTGAGATATGTGTATGTGTGTAGAGTAGAGACATCTAGCCCTTTATAGGTCATACTATTGAAGTCAAAGCAATTACTATTATTATCATAAAACTAATGTTGTGCAAGTAATAAATGAACAATATCAATTCCTATTGAAATGACTCATTGAAATATATAATTATAATATTTCTCATTTATGTATCTTTAATAAAATGGCGTTAGTGTCAATGTGTCTCTCTTATATGTTGGCGCTTAGCGCTAGTATCAATGCGTATCTCTAATATGTAGTAGCGCTTGTATCTCGAGTCTTGAAGTAGTCCGGTGAAGCTGTTAAGACCTTGCTAGGTCAATAGCATAGTCAGTTCGAGAAAAAAAAAATCTCGAGTCTTGAATGACGAGCGGTACCGGAAGTGGGTAGCTAACAAATACTACTCTTAATTTCTCCAGTTTTTACTATTCGTCAACTGTGCTATATATAGGTACTACCAATAATTTCAGTAGTAAATTCTGATATGGAGTTATCAGTTCGATTCACTCACGAAACAGAATGACTTTTGTATAAAAACCCTGTTTGTTAATTCTGTAAAAGTCTTTTAATTATGCTGTATGTAAATTATCATAGTGTAAACTTTTAACATTATCCGCCATTCGATTTGACAAGTCGGGAAAAAAGTGAGACGTGCGACTAAGATCGGCTTGTTTCCATTTTGTAAAGCATTATCTCTATCGCACAGTGCAATGTCTGCAACAGACAAAAATAGCGCTATACGTAACCGAATTAGACGACTGTCTCGGTCTTTTTCCTGTGTGAGATTTATAAAAAATACCGATCTCGAATAAAAGAATATTCACAAATCTTATTTTCCTTAGAAAGCATTAAAGAAACGAATAAGAAGCGGCAGCTTGCTATAGAGGTTTTGTTATAAAAGTAGACATTGAAAAATGTATCTAAGCTGATAAAAAAGCAAATAAAATATTATTTTTCCATTCATCTATATATAATTCAAGTTGTACGTAGTAAATAAACGAAATAAATAGTACTGTATTCTTTATAAAAAACCTTTTTTATATTTATAACTTATCTTTATCGTAATGCTAAAAATATCGTTTTTTACGTTTCTCTGTGTTTTCTTTCAGTTCTGCTGAACTGCGGAAAACATTTTGATATGTTTCTACTATTGCTTACAAAATTTAGTCTGTAAGATTTATATGTATGTTATGTTTATACAAGTTAACCTAACCTAAACCTATCTCATGAATCACTTTATCTATTGATGGAAACCACTTGAAAATTCGTTCAGTAGCTTATGAGTTTATTGCGAACAGACGGAGTATAGGATTTCGCTTTAGAATATGTTTTGATATAAATATTGAAAATAGTAATTAATTTTATATTTATATATGAATCCGAATGCTAATAGGTATATACAGAAATCATAGTTGACAAAACTAACATTTTTCATGTACTTTTCAAGCATGTGTAGGTATAGATTTCTTTGAGATAAATAAATATTTTCATCAAAATAATCAAAATATGGCTAATCTTACGGTTAAACCTTCTTTGGTTTTGAGGAAAAGTTAATGACAAAACGCAAAAAAGAACTTAATAATACATTCGTCTAAATAACTCGGATACTTATACGTCGGAGTTAGTATATTACAGACGTGCGAATCCGGGGTAAATTGCTTGAATCATATGTATATAATAGTCACTTATATCAAAAGTACAAGTTGATTCACGGTACATCGGTAAGGTACAAGGTACATCCCTACTGGAATCATAACATATGACCGGTTGCACGTCGCTTCGACAAGAAAACGCAATCTACTTGAAGGCGCCCACTATTTTGCGCTGCAGCGTTAGAGCAAAATGGAGCCATAAAATATTACACAGCATAATTTACGTGTATATATCGAAGTAAAATGTCACAGTGAAACGTATTGGAGACTCATGCAAATTGTACAAGTATTTAAATTATTTTTTAGATAGTAAGTGTAAACAACTATCACAAGATTTACAAGCTAACATGATAGAGCTGACTGACAATTCTCTATGATCAGTATCGTGTTCATATTACACTTTCTTTTTAGGTACAGATCCATTATCTCCTTATACTTAGATAAAAAAAAAGCTGTTCGTCGCCGGATACCCGATGATAATTAAATATGTAGGATATGTAGGATATGAAGGAAATAATATGTACGCAGTTCACACAGAGATGCAAAGAAGTGTATAGTGTACGCGCACACACATACAAGGAAGTCAAAACCGTTGTCGTAAAGAGGGAATGACGACATAAGAGAGTGTCATGGAGTTTGTCGTGATGGCATACCGGTCAGTTTTATTACCAAGGTCCGCTAATAGATGTTGAAACAACTAATGTTTAACGGTCATTTCTTTTTACTAAGATATACAAAAAAAAATATTAATATCACCAGAACATAATATTTTTCACATCACAACAGTCTCAATAAATATCAGCTGCACTATGAAAAACTGCATAATCAAAGAGTTTTTTTTTTTCGAACTGATTATGCCGATGAGTCTTTATAGCTTCGCGGGGCCACTAAGGCAAGCGCGTATGCACTTCGTTGCTTGGCAACAAGCTCAAGGGTGCCAAATTAGTCGAGTCTTGGTTTAAGTTATAGCCCTGGATTTGTACAACTTTGTACAACACTGCGAATCTATCTAAGCTAAAGTTAGTTCATTATCATTCATATAAGAATTCGTGATACGCTTATTATGGATCGAGATGTGTGCCCATAAATTCAAACGGGCATTTCGTATCTAACAATTAGGCCAAACAAAGGGAAACACTAGAAGGGTATGGCGCTGTCTGAAGCAATTTAAATTAAATAATTCAACATTTTATAAACAAGCAGCCTCGAAGATCATAATCGGAGTAATTTACAACTACCTTAACAAGTTAACGACATCATAAATAAAGTTCTTTAACCGCCTTTTGGTGGGCGCTCCGGCTACGAATTTATTTACAACATTAGTAATACGATATACGTAAATTTACATATTATGTCGAATGCAATATTGCATTTTAATTGAAATTGATCAGTATTTTGTAGATTTTTAATTTAACTCTATTTGTTACTAGCACCGCCTGTGGCTTAGATTATATTTATATTTTTATAAATGATGAGATCTTTTTTTTTCGAAATGTCTACGCTATTGACCCAGCAAGGTCTTAACAGCTTCACCGGACTACTAAGGCGAGCGCTTAAGGCATTCAGCCGATTTTATTTTGGCAACCAGCTCAAGGGTGCACGGCACACCTTGGCTTGGCTGTTGCCTGTTGCATGCAAAATCGCGACCTATCTTAGCTAACCTAGCTAACTATTCATATATGTATGAGTTGTTGAACCGTATATGTGTACCAAGCATACACGCCTCAACAACTCCTCCATATATTTATTATCGGAAAATTGAGAGTTTTTCAATTCGATGAGGGAAACAAGTAAACCCTTCCACTTTCATGTGTAAGCGTGTAGGCGTGCACGTGTGTGGGGGTGATCGTGTAGTGTTGTAGCAGTGATGTATATTTGTGTGTCACCGTATCGCGCAAGCAACGCACTCAAGGGCTCTCTACCGAGGGATCGAACCTAGGCTTGAGCCGCTGCCGTGGGAGGCCTAATCGGGTGTGCGGGAGCGAAATTAACCCCCAGACCACGGCGGCGTGATCTGTGGCTACGCGGGCGTGGGCGTGAGCACGCTCTGTTTTGAGGGACAGGCTGGTACTGATCGTTCGCTGACGTGATTAAATCAGGAGGGTCGGTAAAAATGCATCGCGGACGTCTTTTATAACGCGCAGCGTTAGATACGGGTTCATAGTTTGCGGCGGATACCACTAACGGATTGGGATGATTCGCAGCTTTTTCGAAATAACTAATCGTAAGTGATTTTACGTACGCCCAGATAAAAGGGATCTCTACGTGTCTATGGAGATCGACTCTCCGAATGTATCACGGAGCACCGGTCACTTTACGTAAAACACGATTTTGGAGAACCTGTAGCTTATGAAAGTTATCTTTGGACATATGCGCAAAAACGGGGCAGCTATATGTCATCACGGGACGGATACACGTCTTATACAAAGTGAGCTTGTGTCTGAGGGACATCTTACTCTTATGACAAAGCAACGGATGAAGGCGGCTTTGTTTCGCACTCTGTCTATATGTGAATTGAACTTTAAATGTTTATCTAATGTGACACCGAGATATTTGACCTCCTCGGCCCAAGGGATATCGCTTCCGTATAGCCTGATGGGCTCAAATTTATTAACGCGTTTCGTGGGATCGAAGAGTATTGCGGCACTCTTATCGGGATTAACTTCTATGCACCATCGACGAAACCATTCACCGAGAGTATGAACGGCTTTTTCGATTCGCTTCCTAAGAAAGTCCGACCGCCAGCCGGAAGTGTAAATAACGGTATCGTTAGCGTAACAACCTACCCCTCGACCCCCGAGACCGAGGTAGGTCACTGATGAACAGATTGAAGAGCGTGGGCGCGAGTATGGAGCCCTGTGGCACACCTGAGCGTATCGGGTGGGGCAGCGATAGTTCACCATCCACTCTGAAGCGGAATGTCCTATCAGTGAGATAATCGCGGATAATATGAATTAACCTATCGGGTACGCGAGATTTACATAATTTATGGATGAGCCCTCCGTTCCAGACCTTATCGAAGGCCTTGGCGATATCGAAGAAGACTGCAATTGTGCGTTTCGGTTTACGTTTCGGATCGGCGTTAAATTTAGAGAAAATGTACTCCGTGAGGCGGTGTACTTGATTCGTGCAAGAGTGTTCGGCGCGAAATCCGAACTGCGCAGGTGGTATTAATTTTGAATCTGTAATCGAGAACTGAAGACGGTTCAGAAGGAGCCGCTCGTAAAGTTTTCCTAAGGTATCTAACAGACTAATGGGGCGATAGCTAACGGGAAGCGTAGCTTTCTTACCGGGCTTGTGAATACCTATCACTACGGCCTTTTTCCAGACGGCTGGAAAGTGACCCTGGGACATGGCCGCATTGAAGACGCAAACCAATAGAGCTATGATGCGATCAGGAAGGAGTTTCAGAACCTCGTTCCTGATCCCATCGGGACCTGGGGACTTCCTAGGCTTGAGACGCTTGATTGCGCCTGCAACTTCATCGAAAGTGATCGCGGTTAGGGTATCCGCCGGAGGAGATGCGAGTACATGCTCCGCAGCTGATTCGATTAATCCGTTATGGAAAGGGTCAGTGTTATCAGTGTTTGGCGAATACTGTTTCTCTAAGCTTGCGGCAAGGCATTCCGCTTTGTCTATGCTATCGAACGCGGGAGGCAACCCGGGGCCTCTGTCGAGAGGAGGCATTGGAGTGACCATATCTGATTTGAGAGTTCGCGCTAGAGTCCAGTACGACAGATGAGAAGGCTGGAGATCCTCCAGGAGTCTGTCCCACCTGTCGCCCCGGATCTCAGAAATACGAGACTTGACTGTTTTTCGTGAATGATGAGACCTATATATTATATTCCTATAACGAATGGTTTATGCAATGTATACTGATTGATAACTCTCATCAGCTGACAGGATTCATTGTCATAGACCCTTACATTAATACCTTGGTTAAATTAAACAATAATTTCTTATATTATATTCTATGTGTTATTCACATATATGTCCTATATTGCTGGAAAAGTTCATTAAAATCGGCAATTAAGAAAAAGTTTTTGGATAAAAGAGTGATATATATATCTATCCTTACGATTTTTCACATTTATATTACTAGTAAGATTAGATAATAATGTTACAAACTGTATAATAGAGGAAATTACTGTCGAACACGGAATAAATATCTTGAAACGTCTAGAATCATGTCCATACAAGACTAGCAGTAAAAATGTATAGATGACGTGATGATTCATCGATGCGTAGAAAATACGCACACATTAAAACTTTATCGCTCCAAAGTTGGTCAGCAAATTTTAATGCCTCTCGAGAAACATTCATCCTCTGCACAAATTCAGTTCTATTCAGGACATCGAAAAAGAAAGAAGAAAGGGAAGAGAAATGAAGGGAAGAAAACTACAAGTAGATTTATTTTTTTTATTGAAGCACGACATAGTGACTGCACTATACCTGATGGTAAGCATAGTACAATCCAAAAACAGTGGCGACCACCGAGAGACAGATCATCCATCGTCGGTCGCCGCTGTCATGCCGGCCATAATAACGAAAGTCACCTGGTACTGGATATGCACAGGCTGATCCCGAAACGCGACGCGCAAAAGCGAGTCACTATGACGGGCTTTTTCGCCATGTACATGGTGGTTGCGACCCAGTCGGGCTGTTAAGCCCTACCACCCCGCTATCGCCATTGCCTCGTTCGTTGATCAGCAGGGTGCACCACGTGCAGGTAAGGTTGGCTTGGGTGTCTCAAGTCTTAAGATGTTTTTCGACACCTCTTACACCCCCTCGACACCCCTTACAACCCTAACCCTAATATTATAATAATTTGGTAACTGACCTCCTCTGGTATTGCTGGTGCCTATGGACATGATGATCACTTACCATCAGGTGACCCACCTGTTTGTTTGCCTCCTATAATATAAAAACAATTAAAGCAATGCAAACCACTTTATTTTCCTGTGTCAGATCAGTGGCAACACAAAAATAATTTACTAAAAACATAGCTGGTTCTATAAACCCATAATGTCATATTTTACTATAACTCATGAGACGCTGCAATTGAACCCTCTTGATCCCACCCTCGCGTGAGAATCGAGCGTTAACTTCAACCCCCCTGTTAGTTTTCACATATCATACATATGCTACCATAAAACCTTTATTCCCTTCACACGCGTATATTATGACATATTCATATTACTAGTACAGTTGGCGCCAAACTTTTTGACCACTCTAAATATAGCTGCGCATTACACAAATTTAAGTATGGAAATGTATTATATTAGGTATATGTCTGTAATCGAGATAACTTAAGGATAAGAAAATGCCAATTCTACTTTCCTATAATAATATTTTACCTTTCATTTATATTCAACTTTGACAATATTGACAATTATTATTCTGTGGTCAAATTTGACCATAAGACTAATTTCCAATGTTACTAAATTTTATGGTTCATAAAAATTATACAAATATTTTAAACCAATAGACTAAGTATCGTGAAATTTAGTCGATGAAAGGAAAAAAAACGAAATGTTTTTAAAACCTTTTATTAATAACACTAAAATTCGTGGATGCCTACTAAACACAAAAAAACAATAAAGAAAATCAGATGATAAACTGAGTAGAAAAAGGTATTGAATTGTTTTATCCTTGGCTATATTTTATAGATGTTTCTTTCAATTTACATATGGTTCAAATATATACAATATGTACAAACTACAACTATTTACAAACCCTCTTCAGAAGAAACCTTTGGTCCAGTCGGGTACTCTTACTGCCTTGGTTATATTATTGTATTTTATGTCAGAAATACATTCTTAATGATATACCAGAGTCAACATTCTGTATCCTGCTTATAATAAAATCTATCGCGTTACATTCTTCTTAACTAATATTACAAATAGAATGAATCTGTTTATTTTTATACATTTACTCCTGAACTACATCTAGCAGCGTTTGCGTGATTACGCCATTTATTGTAGTGAATTTAATAAAAATATTTCTTGCGTTTTCTTATATTTTAAATGCGTTTAATAATTGTAATATATATGCGCGAATCCAATATTGTCCTTGAGTGTGACATTTGTACGTACGCAACTTGAGATCATTTGTCAACGTTTTGTTCCAAAACACTACTTACCCGATCAACACAAAATTTTACATACATGTTATTTCGGGTTCAGAAAAAGATTCGTGTACAATATACACGTATGGTATATATAAAAGATAGTTGAAAATAATGATTAAATAAGTAATTTGAAATATAATATTATTTTCATGTTAATCGTAGTCACAGCACGTGTATATAATTTTTCTTATCACGATATCACCGTGCATTCCAATGCGAGGTTTGTTCTAACGGTCGTGTCCAATGCCACGTTAGCTGTTTTATTTATGCACGAAAATAATAACTAATTTAAGTATGCATTGTAATCACAAATCCGATTAAAAAAAAAAAAAAACAAGATGTGTCGTAAAGACACGCAATAGAAGCGAAACTTATAACAGGGAAACACTTTAATTAAAAAACGTCTAACCTGACTATTAATTATAGTATGAATACCAATTTTAAATTCTACAATTTATTTATTGAAATTTTAACAATAGTGTGATTTTCATATCTTTTGGCACCCGGAAGCAATAATTATATTCATTTTATAAAGTCTATTGATTAATCAAAAGTATTATGAGCTGCTGAATATCAATATTTCATGTACACTGGCCCCTATACCATGCGTCGTTAGTTTGAGACCAGCCGTGAAGTGCAATAGGACCGGTAATGTTGACGTAGAAAATCATGACGCGAAATTACAAATTTATCTCCTGTCAAAAATTCCGCTCAACGGGTCTAAGGAAGCTTTCACTTCACAAATTAAATAAATTATATAAGAAAGATTAATACCTGACAAGAACTTAACTAATTAAAATAGACAATATCATATTTTTGTATATATAATATTAGGTATACATACATTTGGCACGTCTCTTTAAAGGTCACTTTTTATAGTAATATAACTTTTGTGGTAAATTCCTTCACTAGTGATAAACCAATGTATATTTAGTTTATCAAAAAAATATCCAAAAATCCGTTCTACTCTTAAAGACGAAAGATCACAAGAACGTATCGTAAGAACGAACTTAAATAGACTGAAACGTAGACCACGTCGAAGCAGTTACTTCAAAATGTTTCTTAAATACACAGAACTAACATTTTAAGGGATACTCCTTACTCCCTAAGCGGTGAATTTACATTAACCTTGCTCTATACCTCTGTATTTGAAATTCCAAGAACAATTTTCTAGTTTTCAACAAACGTTCTCTCAACTTCACCTGAGTTGCATTAGTAACTAGGGAGAGAGATTAAATTAAAATTAATTTCAGCTTACATTGTCCGAGTCTCAGTCAAGTTTCTTAGCTCCGCTTCTAATTGTGTATACTAACTTCACATTTTAGCTTCTGAATTGTTTCACGTTGTCGTTCTCAAAGTACAGTCCATTGCTGTTAAGCTAAAAGTCTTTAAATAAATATTTACTAACAAACAAGCATGGTATGAATACACAATAAATCGTCGTCTAATGTTCTTGGTACAAAGCAGAAAGATACTACATAATAATTTAAGTTGTCTGCAGCGTTCCACTTAATATGATCTTAAGGCTTAATTGCATAGTCGTGTGTGTAGGTTTTAATTAAACTATTCAGACCTTGCTGCTGACGGAAAGCATCTTCAGATTTAATTTCACCCCTCTTTTGCTTGGAAGATATTCGCCATTGTTTTGCGAAGCTCATCGTTCCGCTAAAAGCAAAATAACAAAGATTTATAAACTGGTAATATAATACAGAATCTGGATATAATTCGTTTCTAGCTCCGTCGCGTTAAACGCTATTGTTTCTTTCTTAATTACGAGCACACTTTTGGTTTGATGAGGGAGTTTTGAATGGAATGTTCTATGGAAATAAGCTTAGCTATTTTGATATTTAATTAGTTTTTCGCAAAGTTCTTGTAATCAACCCATTTAATTTATTTTGATGTTCAGAGTTTATAAAATTTTAAGCAACTAATGTACTCATTTTTAGATATCACTAACCCCTCGGCTAATACTTTAAGATCCAGATCTCAAACTGGCGGTTCAGGTTTTTAAATATCTAACAACTTTTTTAAATTATAATTTTACATTACATTGCGTGTTGTATAAATTTTGTAATAAATACGTTAATTTGTTTAAAACAATAGTGTGTTAACCAGTGCATCATGTGGTCTACATTTGTTTGTATGAAACTTAAATCCTGTTATGGGCAGGCCAGGGGTTAAAAAAGACTTTTAAAATGAAAAGTTATAAATATTTAATTTCCAATTAATATTTTAAAAACATTATTTTAAAATTGACCACACAACCACAGCAGGTGAATTTATATTTAGGTATGATAGACTATATACTGGTCTAGAAATTTCTCCATCCGCCTCTAAAATTCTTATTAAAATCAATTCAACTATTTCAGAGATTAGCCCATATATATAACAGAAACTTGCATTTATTTGTACATATTCAATTCACTCAATTGTGGTATTATTTAGTAACAAGAATTAAACAAATATATCCATATAAAACTTCAAAGTTTACCCACTACCTAATAAAACATATTGTATGACATTCTATTAATTTAAATATGTCACCGTTCGACAAAGTTCCCGTTATATCTAGCTGAAAATGGCTAGCAATATTATGGATAATAAATATCTTGGCAGAGAATATTGTACAGTGGTAGAGTATGCCGCGATGGTGGAGTGGCACTAAATTCCTAAATTTCGCTCTGGATGACACTAACAAAACTTCATCCATATTGCGGCTGACGTACGAACATACGTAATAAAATAACGTACTTAACATGCTGTTGCCTATTAGGATCGATAAAATGTAATTGAAGCAAAAGGTTTTGCAAAATATTACTTCTATTTTTTTTAATTCAAATAAAATAATATAAAAATATGAAGCTAAAAGAACAAGAACGTCTTCCCTGAGGAAAGACCAAAGTTTAATTACCACGCCAGCTAGTACGTATTGTAAATTTCTAGTGCAGCGAAATCTATACTTCTCTATTTTGCGTTACGATAAGGTCATTTCTAGAACGTCCAAATTTATTTAGAATATTAATTCTACAAATATATGTTAGTATATTACATGCTTTTTAGCCCATACCGGACATTCGTTGAGTCGATACTCCAATGGTATTACAAAACTCTCTAGATTTTCGTTTTTTTTTTTTAATATTTATACATCGCATTCTTCTGCAGTAGTGACGTAAATAATACTTTAAACCTTCTTAAAGTTAAACATATGGAATTTACACAAATAACTATTGTCGTAGTTCTTATTAAAATAAAACTTGAGAATAAATATTAAAAGGAAAATAACGTCAATTAAATATTATTTAAAATATTGGTACACAATGTATATTCTTAAATAGACTTGAATACAATACTAGCATATGACAACAAAGAAACGTTTCGCAAGTATGGATACTTAATGCTCGTAACTTCTATAGACAGACATACATAACTGTTTAATTCTTATCACAAGCAGTAAGAACTATTAACATTAGAATTAAGTACAGTTAACTTACCAACTGTGGATTAGACATGAATACCAGTGTGAATTAAGGGATATATACATAGTTAAAATTTAATCTCTCAATGAAATTTAAATCCTCTTTAAAATACTTCGATACATTAATAGTCTTAGTGCAGTTTATCTTAATCGACTAGTTTACTGATGGTTGAAAAAAATGTGTAACAATTTTTATTTTTTTTAAGTTATACCTAATAGGCTTAGAAATTTAGCATGTCCAATATATGTAATTTTTATGTATTTACATTATATGATTTACATATCTATAGGTGTAAACAAAATAAAAGGCTGCAATTCGAATACTCCAATTTAACGAATGTGGCCTTTAGTTTATTTCTAGAAATACACTATATCAAATCAAAACAAAATGATACACGTAGCTCATATTTACTTTTGCTGTCAATTCTAACTTTAAAAATTGTTTTTGTAGGACGACTTTTACGCTTTCTGTAAGATTGACTGTTTTATTTACATAGAGCTTTATTAAAAAATGTCCAATATATCTTTATAAAATTTATTTAATTACAACGCCCATGAATTGTAAGTAACTCCAGTTTATAAAATACTTATTATACTATACAAAAATACTTTATAAAATTATTTTACATCGAGCACCAACTATTCTAAAATAAAATCGAAACATCAAACTGTTTTAGTGGATATTTCGTTTTGTCAAAACCCGCAGCGTGACTGCCCCGAATAGTCGGTTGTATGTCGCCATTACAAAACGGCGCAAGTTCGCAGGCTGACGTCTATACAACCAAGAACAGATGCAAGTTTAATGTCTTTCCACAATACGATTTCCTAGCAACATACAGCACGTATTCGGATAGGTAAATTTGATTTAATTTGTCTGTAATGTATATTAAATTTACATATAAATTATATTCATAGTAGTCGTGCCCTCAGTAATTATTTTCTGTCATAATTTTTATACATATATTATTGTGTAGTTATTAATTTTTTTATGATTTCCATTGTTGTAATTGATTTTTTTATTAATGTCTTTGTCTTGCATCTGTGACGGAATAAGTATTTTCTGTGTACAAAATCTTAAAAATAGGTTTAGACGTTTTAGAGTGATAAAACTCGGATATATAAAGACAGATCGACGAATAAATTAATTTAACCATATTTTGTTCGCTGCTTTGCTCGCGTTAGTTTACTTTTAATTTATCACTCGAAACAAGTAATTTTTTTCTGATTTAAAGATACTTCTTTAGTAGCCTTAATACACAACGTGTATTTAAAACTTCTTGATCGGTTTGGTAGTTACGGCATTAAAACTTAACAAATAAACATTCAATCGCATTTTTTTATTATATAATAGGAAGCAAAGAAACAAAGGGGTCACCTGATGTTAAGTGATCATCGCTGTCCATAAACACTGGCAACACCAGGAGGGTCGGAAGTGCATTGCCAGCCCCTGTTCAGGGAAGGGGTGAAGGGGAAAAGTGGAGGCGGGAGGGGGCCTTCGGTGCTCTCACTGACCCAATGAAACGTAACAAAGCAAGCACTGTTACTTCACGTCAGTTTTCTATGACAGGTTGTAGAATCCCGGATGAGCCGACTCATTCATGCTGAAACCAGTAATGGCTACAGCGTGGTTCTTCCACCTATCACACTTATAATATTACTTTAGAAGTATATATATATGGGTTGACGTTTAAAACGGCTGTTATAGAAATATAACGTCACTCTCGGACGACATTTTCCTTATCATTTAATCGTTAGTCACTCAAGACCAATCAAGTATTAAATCTAAAGACTACCTTTAAACAGCAGATGCTGTAATACACTATTTAATATAAATATGTATTATTTTTATACAAGTGAACGGGCTGACGCTCCGCGATAATGAACCCCGCTTTAAACCCCGCTTCTATTTCGCCTTTTACAGGCTTGTTTTCGTATTAGAGGGTAGCAAGTAATATTTAAATCAATATGAAAACATTTAATGGTCGAAAGCAGGTAGCATTTACACCGACTCACATGTATCTAATATATAATCTATCTAATACCTTTAAACGAGCAATTCTTGTATATTCCTAGATTTGTATATATTCAAGATCTCGGAAACGTCGTCGTCTATTTCCGTGAAACTTAGTATGTCGGTAGATTAGGGGACGATAAATCGATCTAGCTAGATTTTATTCATAGCAAATTTTTAAACTGAGTTGTCAGTTACAAATAAAAAATATAGCTAGAATACAAAGGTAAATATGGCAGGTGCTGTCAAAACAAAAATAGCTCGGATGGAAATCGATTGCTTCGAAAATCCGTGTAACCCCAGTTCGAATCCTAATGACAGCAGAAGAGAT
The DNA here is from genome assembly GCA_014332785.1 of Antheraea mylitta. NCBI lineage: Eukaryota > Metazoa > Arthropoda > Insecta > Lepidoptera > Saturniidae > Antheraea > Antheraea mylitta. Next base: position 2,120,616 of record JACEII010000018.1, on the reverse strand, counting down.
ATATATTTTTTGATTTTTTTTTTTTGACAAAAAATGTTAATTTCATAGGGCATAGCTAACAGTTTATTTTAATTTAAAAATTCTTTTTTGAGAACCGAGCTGGACTCTGTCGCCCTGGTACTGTATATACAATAGTTGCACTTTCTAGGTATTTCGGTAGAATTGGAAACAGCTAGACTTAATTCTAAGTATTATTTAAATTAATTTATAAATAAAAATCTTAATTAAACGATCGCCATATGAGAAAACCACAGTCGTACGTAAGTAACATAATTCTAAACTAAGGGCGAAAATGCCAGGGTCATTTCAACCTAATTCGAGAACTAAATCAGCCGTGAAGTCTAGGGTAGATGTAATTAACCTGGTGAATGAGCTGACGGTGAGAGGATCATTTATTCTAGTTGAATCCTATCCACAACTGAACAATGACTTAAGATAAGTTTTTAAGTAATAACTTGTTTCATAACACAACTCTGATACGTAGAAAATTTTTTTGGGAAAAAATATTTTTGGTACAATTAAAGTCAAATTTCAAGTTTACCGTATTGATATATTATTTCTTAGATAAAATATATGGAAAATAGATAGATAAAAAAAGTATAAGTCGAGAGAGAGAGAGAGAGAGAAAGTGATAAAAAGAGACATATGTATTCACGCTCAAAATCACGTATAAGAAATTTCTCTCGCTTTAAAAAGATCGAAAAGTTCTCTCCAAAAGTTAAAGGTTACTTTAAAATTTTCCGAGATGTTTATATAGGTTTATAAATACGGAGCAAAATTAATTCTTTGTCAAATCAGTCAATAATACTACAGTCAGATATAAGAACAATTATTTAACTTAACTTCCCACTATGGTATTATTTTAATACATTATATGGTATGTAAATAACGTTAGTATATTGAAAAAATATATTAAAAACAGCTTATACTACTTATTGCATTAATACAGCTACAAAATTAAAGCACAAAAATAATGTATTAACCTTCAAACATTTATATTGTAATTCATTTAACTCTCATTTTTATTAGTAAATTCCGTGTAGAGATTTTTTACAGGATCTTAGTCTCTCAAATAATTAATGGTTTTTATATTATATTCATAATCTTGTGTTATATAACTTTATGTTTTGTAATATTGTTGAAATTTTCCATAATATAATTCGGTTATTGTGCATAAGTGAAGTGGATGGGAAATCATACTACGGAGCATGAACTGTGAGCTACAAATTTCTTATATAAAAACTTCCTGGAAAGTTCAAACAAGGGGAAACCGCCTTGTTAAAATAGTAAAATTAATACAATAAACTTGTAATATTAATACCTACTCGAATGGAAGTAATAATCAAGACGATTAGTTGTCAAAAAAAAACTTAGCAAATATGAACAGCACACTTCATATTTACTCTATCCACCTACGTACATTATTTCACAGTCTAACCCTAAGGCTTTGTTATGTGAATACGTGGACTTGAATCGACTCCCCGCATTGAATAAACTCGCCTTTCGAGCACATTTCTGAAGTAACTGATTGCCATCCCAAAGGCTTACCTAATGTCCGTTCCATACATAGCGGTGTTGCCAAGTGAAAAAAATAGAAAGAAATTGTAAAAAGTAGTATTTTAGGAAATAATGTATAATTTCCGATAGCAAAATCCCAAATTAAAAGGCTTAGTTTAGATCCAGGTCAAATTCTAAGTAAACATCTTTAAATAGATCTTATTGTCTATCTGATATTTACGTTATACATTATTCTGTGACTAATAAAATAAAACTGAAGTGTGTTTTTAATACTTTATAGGGGTTAGTATATAAACCACAATCGCGCTTGGTGCGATATAAGTATTAGTATTAATAATTAATTTTAGTAGGTGGTAGAGCCACGCTGAAGCTATTATTGGTTTCAGTATGAATGGGTCGGCTCGTCCGGGGTAGCACCACCCTCTCACAGAAATACCAACGTGAAGTAACAGTGCTTGCATTGTTGCGTTTCGTTCGGTCAGTGAGAACGTAGGAGACCCATCTCCCCTCCCCTCTCCTCTCCTTTCCCCTCTCATCTCCTTTCCCTCTCCCTTTCTCTCCATTCCCCAAACCCAGGCTGGCAGCGCACTTGCGACTACTCTGAGGTTGCTAGTGACTATGGACGGCGGTGATCGCTTAACAACAGGTGACCCGCATGTTCATTTACCTCCTATATGATATAAAAAAATTACAGTATTAGTATATAGTATTAGGATTAATAAGTATTAGGTATTTGGCGACAGACTTTCGGACATAGTGATCCTTCAGTGCAAATCTTTGAAACGTCTGAACCCATTTTGCTAAAAAAATTACTAGCAAATAAAGCTTATCTGCTAATGTGTCTCATAAAGTATCTTGTATATGTATATAGATATGATTACGTTTTTCCACAAAAGGGAAGAAATAACGATAAAAGTTAATAGAGGTATCTTAAAATTAGTAAAAGTATTTTAAGGATAAATAGTATAGACAATTTAGAATTAAAATCTGGGTAATACGTAGGTTTTGAAACAATAGAAGTATTTTTACGAGAATAAAGTCACTGGAACTAGTTAGTGTCAAATCAAATGAAATCTAAAATGCTTCATTCAGTTTAAGCCCTGATAAGGCGCTTATGAACGTCAAAAACTACCACCGGTTCGGAAAACAACACAGCCATCCAGGAAAACTGGCAAGAAACTCGGTCGGGTACATTTTTTTTTACATATATTTCCAATACATCACACAATAGCTTATAGTGAATGCACAGAGAGGAGTCAATTCCAGACATCACTATAGTTCACATACTGATTCACTCTATAATATCCTTTTGATACTAAAACCCGCTTGACGTGGCGCTTAAATTTGCAGTCCGGCAAATCGGTAACATGTTTTGGGACTTTATTGTAAAACCTAACCTAACACTAAGAAACTATGATTGGTTTTGCTACATCTGAAACATGGGACGACCAGTTTATTACAGTTTCTAGTATTTACATTAGTTAACTAAATAAGATGGAGAAAAGTGAAGCAAATAATACACTATAGAGATACTATATATATATACTACCTCCCTAATTCGCCTAACTAAATTATTGTAATGATAGCAATTACGAACAAGAAAGCTGGCAACATTGGTCAACTGTCATTAAATACGAAGCGCTTTCTCCTTGATAGGATTAAAGTGACTGAATGTCTTTAATTAAAGTACTGAATGAACCAATTTACGACGCTTTCAATTATCTTACAGCAGGAGTTTTAAGAAACATTTTAAAAATTTCATTACTTAAAAAAATTAACATTTAACAAATACAACACTTCTGGTCGAAAAGATCTCTTCTTGAGAGCAAGATTTCATAAACCGGTCTAAGGCGTACTAGTGACTTTTATAGCCGATAAATAACTTTGCTAAATTGCGATAATCATTGTTGCTAAACCTTGATAAATGTTTCTAAGACAAGATAAATAATTATGCTAAATAACATATAAGTCACCGAAATGTAACGTGTAACATAACAAATGAAAAACACTCCGGAACGCACATCTGCTCTCAAAGACATATTAATTTAAATGTAGCCCACATTTCATTGTATACACGTGGAACATTGAGATGCTTCACTGAATTGTGTACGAATATAACGGGTGGTTGGTTAGATGATATATATTCATCGTCGCGACCGATTCTTCCGCACACGATAAAAATTACAATTGTGTTAAATTGGCAATCTTATATATAGCGACACTTTGATAGTTAAATTACGATTTAATTTAATCTCGGTTCAATGATAGAAAACGACGGTGGCATTGATAAGGATGTGAGGAACAGGATAAATGCAGGATGGATGAAATGGCGAAATGTGTCTGGGGTAGCTTGTGACCCACGAATGCCTTTGAAACTCAAGGGGATAGTTTATAAAACCATGATAAGACCGGTCATGCTATATGCATCTGAGTTCTGGGCTACGAAAGAAACGGATGAGAGGAAATTACATGTGGCAGAGATGCGAATGTTAAGGTGGATGTGTGGTGTGACTAGAATGGATAAGATTAAGAATGAGTATATCAGAGGAAGTTTGAAAATAGCACCGGTGACAGAGAAGTTGAAAAGTAATAGGTTAGCATGGTATGGGCATGTCATGAGAAGAGATGAAAACCATGTGACTAGAAAAGTGTTGAGTATGATAGTGGATATACGAGTAGAGGAAGACCGAAAAAGGTGTGGATGGATTGTGTGAAAAATGATATGTGCGTAAAAGTTGTGAATACGGAGATGACATTTGATAGGAGAGAGTGGAAAAAGAAAACATGTTGTGCCGACCCTACTTAGGTGGGATAAAGGTAATGATGATGATGATTTGATAGTTAAATTACGTTTGTGGTGTTGATTTTTTTCTGTCATAGTTTTTTTTAATTTGAACTGTGCGTTATATATATTATTCTATCAATAAAATATAAAAACTGTCCATACATTGAAGCTAGCTTTTATGTTAGATTTTGCATAACAACTGCCTCTTAGGGATTATAAAGATATAACTTAAAAACACAAAGTATAAGAACTTTAGTAACATGAACTTAAAATGAATGCCTCCAATTTGGTTCGCCAAAATATGGGAAGGTATGAAAGGCTTATTATTGAAAAAGACTTTTGTCGGAAAATTAAATAATCTAAATTTCGTCAACTCTATATGTCCAACTATATATGTAAGTGACTCTATAAGTACAAAAGAACAAAAAAATAATTTCATTATAATTGTTCAAGCAGTTTAATCCCCTATGAATTTCGAACATACACAAACCGGCATTTGATATATAAAAATTACTTCAAGTTATTTTCTTATTATTTTTCGAAAATACGAGAAGGCTGAACCTAGTAACTTATTTATAATATCTATCAATATAATATGCTATATATTGTACAATATGACCGTAATATAACAATAAGTAATGCCTACTAAGATAGACTACGTTCTAATAAACGACTAACAGAAGATAACTGACAGTATAAACCCCAAAGAGATAGAGTTATAGGATAAAAATTGAAAATGCAATAAAAAGGCTTAACTATAACCGAAATAAATTTTATCCTTCTTATTGTTGTTACATAACATTTGTTAATATATTTGTATAAGGAAATGGCTACCAACAATTTGTACAGTTTGTATCTGAAGAACCACTTTAAAATGAAAAAGGTTTGTACAAAAGATCGGTTTTTTAAAGAATGAGAATTGGCGTTTTACATGAAATCGCGCAGAAAAAATTATAAATTTACGCAATAGTACCCATTCTTTCTCGAAACTTCGATCCATTTCACAGGCGCCACAGAACAAATTCACCATTAGCGCCTATCGAAACCCATTATTATAACAATTCAATGAACATTTTAATAACGCTATTCGAGAAGCAAAGACGTTTTATTTGAACCGAGAGCCATCAACGGCAAATGTTACACGATGTAAATTTTGTTTGGTTTGTACTGGAAAATTACTCTATGTTTTTGTAACTTCTCATTGAAATAAATATCATATTATTCGATGTTTATTCCTAATTTTTAATGTGAAATACGAGAATCTAGGTAAATTTATTCATGCGAATGTAAAAAAAAACATTTCTTTGTTCTATGAAACACGATGCAAGTGAAACTTATTTTCGAATTGTAACAATTTAACTGAAAACTTTCGCAAAATTATGCGATTTAAGGTATTACAATGCGTGATTAATTTTAACTTCATGATTGAAAAAGGGAATGATAATAGGAAAGCTATAGGAGACAAGATATCTAATTACAAAATTTAATTTTAATCTACGTATACGGATTATGTTGGGATGTTGAATAAAAAGTCTGTGTAACACGACATAACCACGTTTAATCAATTATAGATTACAGAGCTAACATTCACTATCTAAACATACGTGCACTTGACGAGGCACATAGCTCGCGACTGAGTACATATATATACCTATATATATCTAACACCTCCCCTCGAAGTCGTGAGCGAGTATCTTTAAACCTTACATACATTCATCATACCAAGATTACTCATGCATTCATTATGCTTTTTCCTACTCAAACCTTTAGTAAAAACATCTGCAGGCATCTCTTCTGTACGTAAGTATTTTAGATCAATCACACTTTGTTCGCACATATCTCGAATAAAGTGGTGCCTCACGTCTATATGCTTAGTTCGTGAGCGATAGTTCCTGCTCTGAGCAAGTTTAATTGCACCCCGGTTATCGTTGAATAATGTCACACAATCACACTCTATACCAACATTACTCAACACTTCACGTAGATACATAGCTTCCTTAGTGGCTTCGGAAAGAGCCATGTATTCGGCTTCAGTGCTCGATAACGCAATAGTACGTTGTTTTCGAGCCTCCCAACTAATTGGCGCACCTGCTAAAATAAATGCAAAACCAGAATAAGATTTACGATCTACCATATTCGTACCCCAGTCTGCATCTACTACACCAAACAAAGGTAAGCCTGTTTTCTCATACACTAAGCCGTAGTCCGAGGTACCTTTTAAATACCTTAACACACGTTTTGCTGCCTTCCAATGCTCAATGTCATAATTAGTATTAAATTGACTAAGATAATTTACAGCAAATGCTATATCTGGTCTTGTAGTAACTGCCAGATACATTAAGGCACCTATCAAACTTTGATACGGATATTGTTTCATCACATCATTATTTATGAATTCAGGTTTTTCTAACTTCACACTAACATCCATAGGGGTCATTGAAGGCTTACATTCAGTCATACCGAAGCGTTCTAATATCTCATTTAAATATACACTCTGACTTAGATACACTCTATCTTCTTCATCACGATTAAATTCAATGCCTAAACAATAACTTATTTCACCCATATCTTTCATCTCGAACGTGTTAGACAATTGTTTCTTTATAACACGCAACCATGCATCATCATTCGTAGCTAGGATAATATCATCAACATAAATAGTAAGTAAAATCATTCGCTCACCTTTTCGCGTTACAAACACACAAGGATCTTGCGGTAATGCTTTAAACCCAATATTCACCAACATTCTCACCAACTCCTTATGCCACTGTAATCCTGACTGACGCAAACCATACAGAGATTTCATTAACATACATACACTATCATCACATTCATTCAAGGTTTTACTCCAACGTTTAGCTGTTTGAAGGATCTACTATATTCTTTTGCTGAGAACCTATTTTTGAATTTGTGAGGATTTTATCTAGCACGTCATGTAAGTGATCTGGTGCTTCCATAAATACTTCCTCATCTAAAGAGCCATTCAAATAAGCTGTCACTACATCCATTTGGTGGATATCTAGGCCCATTTCAGCTGATAATGCAGCTATAAGTCTTATTGATGATGACCTTACGACAGGAGAAGAGGTCTTATGAAAATCCTCCCCTGGCCGTTGGGAACATCCTTTCGCGACGAGCCTTACTTTCTTTCCTGTAGTTTTATTATGAAATACGAATCTATTACCAATTACTTTTCGTTTATTTGGTCGTGGCACTATCTCCCAGGTACCATTTTTTATTAGTGCCAAATATTCATCTTCTAAAGCATTTTTCCAATCATTTACATCTCCACTTTTTTCTATTTCATTCCATGTTATCGGTTCAATAGTCGCTATCTCTGCTCTCAACTGTTCAAATGATTCTTCGTCTTCCGATTTACTTCTACTCTCTATTTCATTATTCGCTTGTTTATATTCTTTACGCGGTCTACCTACCGACCCTGTACGTAGTATTCTCGGTCTTCCCCTTCCTCTCTTTGAGGGTTGTATTAAGTTTTCTCATGAAACTGTTGCACTTCTCTTTCTACGTAGTAATCTAATATCTCTATTTTCATCGGTTTCAGGTCTACTTTTAATCAATCTTTTCATTCTACTTCTTGCTCTCAAAGGTAATTTTTCAATTTCTTCAATCGGTTTATCCACATTAGTGTCTATTACCTCTTTATTACTTTCTTTATTAATCCCGGTAGGGTTATGTAATTTGACTAAAACTTCTTCACTATTAATGTCCCTTTCATCATATATCTCTTTGTATTCATGCCTAAATCCTGTTTGATTTATAAACTTAACATCACGACTGATTATTATTTTTCTTGTTACAGCGTCGTGTATTCTATAGGCTTTAGAATTAGTATCATACCCCATAAATATACCTAATTTTGAAACGGCGTCAAATTTTCCTTTCTGTGAACCCTTATCCTTATAATATACTTTGGAGCCAAACACGTTCATATAAATTACAGTAGGCTTCTTTCCCCTCCATACTGTAAATGGTATTTGACCCTTCAATGATGCGGTTGGGCATCTATTCCTTACATAATTTGCAGTATTAACTGCTTCTGCCCAAAACGCAGGGGGGCTACCTGCTTGACGCATCATACACCGAGCCATCTCGACTAGTGTTCGATTCTTTCTTTCGGCAATTCCGTTCTGCTGCGGTGTATATGGTGCTGTTAACCTTCTCCTGATGCCCTCCTTCTTCAAGAAATTATTGAATTCATGATTAATATATTCGCGGCCATTATCAGACTGCAGATTCTTTATTTTGCTCCCTGTCAATTTTTCCGCGTATGCTTTATAAGTTTTAAACATATTTAGAGTTTCATTTTTGCTAGACATAAAGTAAACTTCACACCATCTTGACTTATCGTCAATAAAAGTAATAAAATACTTTTTTCCGCTAAAGGACTGATGATTCATTGGACCGCATACATCCGTATGCACTATCTCAAGTAACTCACTTGTGCGATCTTCAGTACTCTTTGGAAAAGGCGTGCAAGTGAGTTTTTGACTTATACAAACCTCACACTCTGATAATTTTTCACTATCTTTAAATGTCAAGCCATGCACTAAATTATTCTTAGCCATTGCCTTTAGGTCTCGCTCGTTGAGATGTCCGAGACGCTCATGCCACATATCTATAGGCTTCTTAACAACTTCAACGTTATTTACTTTATTCTGACATAATCGAACGTGATATAAATCACCCAAACGATCAGCACGCATGTGAATCTTATCATTTTCATCAATCACAATCGCATCATTCTTTCTAAAATGAACTTCAAATCCGCGATCTGTCATTTTTGCCACTGACAATAAGTTTGTGCGTAAGTCCGATACGTAGAACACTTTCTGAATATCTATCTGGCGCTCTTCGCTGCCTGTATCTACTGAAATACTGACCTTTCCTGTTCCAGTAATTTGTGTTCTTTCATTATTAGCTAAATTTAACTCTGAGTCAAGTCGCGTGAAACCCTCAATCATCTGTTTATCATTGCACATATGACCAGTACACCCACTATCAATACACCAAATAGGGCTAATCTGTTCACCTGACATCACCTCTTCGGTGGTACTCATTAACATCGTTGTCTTCTGCTCATGATCACTACTACGTTCTAACTGTTGTACGCTCTGTTTATTTTTATTGACAAGCTTGACTTTACACTCTCTCGCCAAATGCCCACGATGACCACAACGATAGCACTCAATATTATTTTTACGACCACGATTCTCATTCCAGGTCTTTTTCTGATTAACATATTTCATGTTGGTACGTCTAATGAACATAGCTCCCTGGTCAACAACTTTAGATTTTCGTCCTTCATAATCCTCGATGATCTTCACTTTCAACACGTCAGTTGATGGTAACTCATCACGCGATTCTATCGCCGTACGAAACATAGCGAAGGAATCTGGCAAACTGTAAAGCAACAAAATGGCTAATAGTTCATCTATTACGACCAATCCAATTTCTTTGAGCTTTTTGACAGCATCGAAAAAATCCATAATGTGTTTTCGCAAGTCATCGTCCTCCTGCATACGACTCAATACGAGTTTCTTTAATAACGAGGCTTTCCTAGCAGGCCCGCTTGACTGGTACATTGACTTTAATTTGTCCCATATGGCTTTGGATGTCTCCAAGCCATCTAACGCTATCAATTCGCTTGGACTGACAGCTAACAATATGTCCGACTCAGCCTTTCCGTCCATTTTTATCCACTCTGTATATTTCGGATCATGATGTGACGGTCGCGGTATCATTCCCGATACATATTCCCACAAGTCATTTTTCTTCAAAATAGCTCGCATTTGTATCTTCCACGTATCATAATTATCACCAGTAAGTTGAACAATCTTAATAGAAGCCGCCATCACGAAGTTTTTTCAACTTTAATAATCTGAAAACAACAAATAAAACAATCTATTATGCGACGCACAACGAATACATCTTTTCGAAGTAAACACGTCTGAACGTAGCTACACTACGAGTCCGCGCGACATCGCCGAGTGGTACCGCACATCGCCAAAGTCACTGCGCATCACAATGAAGTTTGTGCAAAGCAAAGTTATAATTAACTTTTAACACTATAAATCCAGTTGAATATGCACAATAAAGTTTTAATTCAACATCCTGGGCCCATAACCTGTTAGGATGTTGAATAAAAAGTCTGTGTAACACGACATAACCACGTTTAATCAATTATAGATTACAGAGCTAACATTCACTATCTAAACATACGTGCACTTGACGAGGCACATAGCTCGCGACTGAGTACATATATATACCTATATATATCTAACAGATTACATAATATATACAATATACACATACATACATTCAGCTGGCACACATTATGGCCTTTCACTTATCCCTTACTCCGCGGCTGGCTGTAATGCGACATGCAATAAATGGACGAAAAAATTTGAGGCGATGGAAAAAAAAACATTTTAAAAGTGTATATCTATTTTATATAAACGGACGCTTGTAACTTGGACTGAATTTATGTTTATAGTAGTCGTGCCCCCAGTAATTATTTTGTGTCATATTTTTTATACATATGTTATTGTCTAGTTATTCATTTTTTTATGATTTCCATTGGTGTAACTGGATTTTTTATTAATGTCTTTATCTAGCATCTGTGACGTGATATATATTTTCTGTATACAAAATCTCAAAAACAGGTTTAGTCGTGTTCGGTTGAGTATTGTAGGTATGCATTGTATTATGAGGCAGTATTTATGAAATTATCGTAGTAAGTGCACGCATCTTTTATTTCAAAACCGTTAGCAACCAAATCTCGACCTAAGCATTAACAAGTCGTTTTAGAATTATTAAACTCAGATAAACACCGTAAAATATATTCATGTAACTAAATGTTGCGCACGCTGATATAGCTCTTAGATAGAAGGATTTTTCCAAGTCATTTGATACTTATCACTATATTTTAGGCAACCTAAACGATATCATTACGTATTGTAGCTTATATATTATCCTAATATATAGGTAGGTTATACTACTGTTAAGTTTTATAAAAATCCATCCAGTGATTTTTGCGTAAAAAAGTAATAAACATTCCTCTGTCTTCACGAATGTCCTTGTTGATATTTTTAATAGGTTAGTTAGTCAGTGACCGCGTTATAATATTTGTGAAAAATGTTTTGTTATTTTATTGAAAGTACGTGTTTTCTTAATTTATTTTGCTTACACTTATTTTTTAATTGTAACGTTGTTATTATTTCTTAACGGATTTTAAGCTACTTGCATTACATTTCAATTTTGAAAGTTTTCTTTTTATTATTCAATAAAAGGTCCATCGGTATCGATTCAGCCGTTTTGGGCACCATGTAATACAAACATCAAATACTAATTTTACGTATATAGACCAAATGCTTAAATTATTGATAACAATTCCAATGACATTGACTCATCAACATGTGACATAAACACTATGCATTATTAATAAAAATATATTAGAATATAATTCATTCACAAAATAAAATAATTTATTAAATACAACTTTTACAGAGCAAAATAACGTGATGTATAAACATATTTTTATAGCCACTGGTAATAAAACGTTGTGATATTGTAAGAAATAAGATTACTAGCTCTTTTCACGTTTTAAGAACAATCATTTTTCGACGTCAGAGCGCGCGGTTCCATTAACTCCACAGAAATAAGGAGGCCACGATTACTGCAGCTAATGGAGAGTATTGCGTCACGCGGTGATTCAAACAATACATTTAAATTGTGTATATATGTACAATATATTTTTGTGAAGCTGTACAAATACTTGTAATTAATAGAAAAAAGTGTCCATTATTTATATTTACCAAGTTGGCTTTTTTGACTCGGGTATTTGACTTGTATATAAGTAGGTTTTATTTATTGATAATAATAATACACCATGCGATTTATATTCAATTTCATTAAATATACGCTTTTAGCAATATCCTTTGAAATATAAGACTTAATTATCTTTAGCTATTTCAAAAGCGCAGTAATTTGTAACGTCGCAGACTGCGGTTTTATTTTACAAGAATAAAGATGGTGCATTCACAACAACTAATGGTTACCAATAAGATAGAAACTCGAAACGTTGCGAAATTCGTTTTTCAGCGGTTCGGTCTTACAATTCGTGAGACGTCCTTTATTCTGTTTTCTTTCTAAATATCTATCAGAGATATTTATTTTTCTCGCAACGATACTAACGCAGACCTCTTCGACTTGAAAACATTTTAAAATAAAGGAATACTGTAAATAATAAGTGTACTTTTTTATACATTATCGGTGTTATAAATAAATGCACCTCTGTCACTGAATGTTCGCCATCTTGCTCTTTTCTCTCGCTTTGGTTAGGTTAGGTTAGACTTGCGAAAAAAGGATAATGCGAACTTATCTCGGGCAAGCGCGGTGCATTTAGTATGAAACCTTTTTAAAGCAAGTATTTAATACGTATTTAAGTTTTTTGTAATAACACAGTACAGGCACAGTACACATAACACATATTTATACTATACAAGTGGGCGCCCAGTGGTCGACATTCGACCATAGTTATTTTTAAAGTTTGAACTTTATTAGGATTCTTTTGTCAAAGGGTATACTTCTATAATCAAAGGTTTTCATCATGGCTACTCAGTTAATTGCCATGATGTTTATATAAAATTTAATTAAAAAAATTAAGTCATTTTGTTCTTGGTTGACAATTAAACCCGACGTCAGATGACACTGTTGGTATGTACCCATAAAATATAAACAAATGTAATTCCTCAATTGTAACAGGTGGAAGTGTGGAGAAATGTATCCTACAATATTATAAAGCATCAAAAAGCGAAACAATGGCATCCCTTTTTGAGTACGTTAAGAAATCTTAATATATTTCTATTTACTTATCTATTCTATAGTGATTTGAGATTCTATATCAAAATCAAGACACATCATGTCTAGGAATTGTTGAAGTACCTGTAAGTGTGTCTATAATTACTAGTGGGCGCCCAGTGGTCGACAATCGACCATAGTTAATTGATTTTTTAAAGTTTGAACTTTATTAGGATTCTTTTGTCAAAGTGTATACTTCTATAATCAAAGGTTTTCATCATGGCTACTCAGTTATTTGCCATGATCTTTAATTATAAAAAAATCTATGTGTAAATGAAAATTGAAATTAATTTTAAATTTGAAACAAAAATCACGTGGTAAAGCTCTCAAATTTTAAGCTAACATAACTTTACGAAAATAAAGAAATTTATCGCAACCCATGACACAATTTTCAATTAATTTTACACGACACCATGGATGGGTGTTATTTCTGGGTGATATTGAATTAAATATAGTCTGTTCATTATGTATATATAATAATATAATAAATAGTGGATATGCCCAGTATCATCGTTTGGAAAAGTAATGGATCCACAATACATTCAAATGGTGAATCTAAGACAAAGATGTTTTTAATACAACCATTAGCTTTTGAAGATAAATTCTTTTTTGTTGCTACATGAGGTTGAATTGCAACGTTGTAACCGCGGAGGTCTAAGTCATGGATTACTTTTATTTTGATTATACAAAGTATTATTTGGCTCATTTTTTTATTAAGTCATCATTTGAAGCGAGTTTACCATAAAAAATAATAAACATTACAATAATAGTTATATTTTATACGAAAGAGTTAAAAAATACATACAGTCGAGCATAACAACCTCGTTCCTTCACAACTTTTTTTGAAATTCGTATTTATTGACGGCTATCAAAATGTCTTTTGTATTTACATGTGTGTGTTGTGTACATATGTTGTATAAAATTCGAGTAGTAGTGTGAGTAGTGCATATTTTAATTAATTGAATGTCCTTCTAATGCATTTTATATAAAATAAACAACTTTCTGTACTTCTCCGTCATATAAACTTTAACTATGCTAAATTTCAAGTTCACCCGTTGACGGGAAATATGTTAAAAAGGGGTACAATTTTTTTGCTTCACGTATTAATATATAGATTATATTATATTATCTCATATTTATACTGTGGTACAGGTTTAATGTTTAAAACTATTTCATTTAATGTTAAATGATGATGCAGTCTAAGATGGTAAACACTCTAAGCTTAGAGAGACTCGCTAGCAAATGTAACTGCTGAAACACACGCATAGACCCTTGGCAACAAATTTTAAATTTAAAAGTGGTAGCAAGCCCACCTGGCTTAGAAAAAGTCCTACCATCGTACCATGCATTATCACAATGTGTTCGTTTACTAAAAGCTATGGCTCATTTGCACCGATTTAAGCCTGTATCGATCGGCACAATCTCTAAAAACGTTAACCACTGATCCATCATTGTCTCAATTTTATTACCTTATCCATATATTGCCTAATGTATACTCTATTATTTAGAACTTATTCGCACATCTCAACTTCATTTCTAACTGTTCCTAAATGTACATGTGTATTTTATCGTAGTACCTGATCATTCAGTATAGAACTAAAACTTTCTGGGAGTTTATATTTTTAATTGGGTATAGTTAGAGAGCTTATTTAGCTTTTCTCACTAAAACTAATAACAGTTTTTTAGGTGATAGTGTTAGGGATTTTATAATTTTATTTATAAACTATATTATCATAGTCCCAAAACTGATTACCGATTTTCCGGATTGTGAGTTCAAGTACCATATCAAGCAGGTTTTAATGTCTAAAGGTGGATCAATAATATGTGAACGATAGTGACCTCTGGAAATGACGTCAATCTCTGTGCATCCACCAAAAACGAATGTAACTATGTTTCTATGTTTGCAAGAATATGTATCATGAAAAGATAAACCAGATTGAGTTTCTTACCGGTTCTTCACGAAAACAACCCAGTTGTTTTCCGAACCGGTGCTAACTTTGACGTTTATAAGCGCCTCTTCAGGGTCTAAAATGAATAAAGTATTTCTGATTTTGTTTCCTTTTCTTAGAACGAGTAAACCTTAACTAGTATAACAAAAAAACAAATGAATGATTTTCCAGAGAAGTCAATTAAAGAACGAGGTTTGAATTTAAGCAATTTATTATAACAAGTTGAAATGATATTGAAATACTAATATTAAAAGCAAACAACAGTTTCATAACGTCGCGCTGTACCGGCTGGCAAAGAATCGTAATAGAGTGGAATTTATTAAATTTCGTCTAAGGTACGTGACCGCCCCGGGCCGACGGTTTCAACCCCATTAACCTTGTCTCGCCATGATTTAAGGCCGAAATACGAATACCCGAAGTCTGCCGTTCACCTTTTTCGGGGAACAGATTTTTTCCCCTTGGATTTAACAAAGTGACAACCGGTAATGAAGGGAATTACCGCACCGGTATATTCACGGGGATTTCGCAAATTATTACACGTCTTTAAATTCGATATTGACTTTGAAATTACGGTTGACAGATTCTTTCAAAAAATTCTGCTTACTTACTTACTAAAAAACTACTTTGGATTTTAATTAGATCATTAAAAATCTATACAAATACTTGCAGTCCCTGCGGACATTGTCCTGCCTTGATAATAAAAAAAAAACTAAAATTCAACCGCAACGCCACCCACCGGGCCTAATTATGAATCTAAACCGTTCTCGGATCAACTGGAACACGCACATACAATTTCAAAAAAATCGGTCAAGCCGTTTAGGAGGAGTTTTGTACATACGTACAGAAGAAATTTATATATAAAGATTTTTAAGCTGAAGAATTTGTTTGCTAGAATGCACTAATCTCAGCTACTGGTCAAATTTGAAATTTCTTTTCAGTGTTATGTAACTCGTTTATCTAGAAACATTGGCTATCATCATGCTAAGATCAATGGGAGCGGAGTACTAATGAAGAATGTTCCAAAATAGGGGTTGACGTACGTATCATTTTAAAATATTTTCATTGTCTGCGTAACCTAAATCGAGAGTTAATGTTAGTGTAAGCACAAAGTAACAATACCCGTACAAAGTCGCGGAGAGAAACTAGTGTTAATACAATTGACCTGAATATAATGAAAATGACCTTAATCTTAAAAAATAAAGATTTAATTATTAAGGAGATGCTATAATTAAACAACATTTGTTAGTTAAATACTATGGTTTAAGTATATTTGTTGACTGGCTCATAAGTTTTAGATAACTAGTATCCTGAACAGAATGCATTTACAAACTCTTCCCATCCTATTTTTTTTTAGGTATTTCAAAATTTGTAAGATACATAAGAGTACCTAAGTTCTCAGACCTTATTAGATTATTCTTATCTTATTTAGGTTGTATCCACAATTATCATAGGTACTAATTTACAAATTGCTAAATCTATTTTATCAAATAAGCTTAGAACTTTACAATAATGAGATAGATTGTATTAGTTCTCATTGTTTGTATATTTTGATAATTATATTTGAAAGTTATATATACTATATATAGGGTGTAAGGGGTGTCGAGTAACATATTCAGACTTGAGACACCCAAGCCAACCTCACCTGCACGTGGTGCACCCTGCTGAATAACGAACGAGGCAATGGCGAAAGCGGGGTGGTAGGGTTTTACAGCCCGACTGGGTCGCAACCACCATGTATATGGCTAAAAAGCCCGTCATAGTGACTCGCTTCTGCGCGTAGCGTTTCGGGATCAGCCTGTGCATATCCAGTACCGGGTGACTTTCGTCATTATGGCCGGCATGACAGCGGCGACCGGCGAGGGATAATCTGTCTCTCGGTGGTTGCCGATGTTTAGGGATTGTATTATGCTTAACATCAGGCATAGCGCAGTCACTATGTCATGCTTCAATAAAAAAAATATATATTATTCAATGTTATTTTTTAAGGTCCGCAGTAAAGTCCAGAATCTAAAAAATAATCAATAATACTCTAATCAATTTAGGCTCTGATGCTTATGAACGTCAAAACTACCACCGGTTTGGAGAACAATCCAGTCATAGAGAAGAACCGCAAAGAAATCGTACTTCTATATAAAAAAAAAAAAAAAAAAAAAAAAAACTCGATCAAATTTACATTTTAACATCGTTACAATCGTTTTAGAGGATGCCCAGAGAGAGAGCCTTAGATAGACACCAAACCCGCTAGTCATGGGTTACAGACTGGCAAATTGGTAATTGTTTGCTTTGGCAATTCGGTGCAAAATCAAGCATTACTATAATTTAATATAATATAATTACAGAATCAGCTAATGCCAATTCAGTTTGTATATATTTAATGTATGTTATTTTAATTGTAGATATCTAATAGAGAGACAGTTTATTTTTTTAGGCTATGTTGTAAGCTTAAACGATATTCCGATTAAACATCAATTCAGGCTATTGTCAGATGTTAAGCTCATAATTTAATAAGTATATAAGAAGAAAATACTATTATGTGGCTTATTCATAATACTCTTTGCATATACAATTCATATATACTTCTACAAGTACAAAAAGTATACTTTTATTCCCGCCCGCCGTTACATAGAACTAGGTCATTAGGGCTCAAAGTGAGCCCTCATCCATCCCAACCCGATACTGGATGCACCACTCGCAAACGAACTCCAGGAGTTTTTAGCAGCTTTTTAGGCCGCGTTGCCCAGCATGTGTCACGAGGAGGCTCAATATGCCTTCGGTAAGACAGTTCTAAGAAATTAGTTAGAAATTTTACAAACACCCTCAGGCTCACATTCGAATATTTGATTCCTAAGTTAGCATATCAAACATCAAATAATGTCCGATATATCCAAGTTGGCTTGTTTTATTTGAATGTCTACTAAATTATTAAAATTGCTTAAAATCCAACAATAATTTTGGAAAAAAAAAATCTATTTAAGTCTACCTAAATGACAACACCTTATTCCGTTCAAATCAAGGAGTTTTATATATTTGTCAATGAACCCAGTCTATTACAATCAATAAATCGTCAAGTATTGAAGATTTTTATTCTATTTTGATTCCTTTTGGATAGAACATTTTTAGACATACAATTGATGTTTGTTGTATAAAAGTGTAATCTTCAAAGGAATTGATTCCGTAACCTCTAACTGAAACAGTAGAATTGAAGTACCACTACCCTAAGAGAGATGTATAATCCATTCGGCAGATAATTATAAATAATATTTGTCGTTGGTAATAACCTACCTATTTAAAAGTGTGCTGACATAACAGTTCAGTACCATTTTCTCCTCTGTTGCTTAATCGATTTTTTTATTTATTTTTTCATTTAGTAGCTATTAACGTGTTTTAGTGTTTGTAAAATAGTTTTTTTTTTAAACAATAGACTATTCAGTCTTTATTTGTAAATATATATTCGTCATACTCTACGGTCCTTACGTCTCCAAACTATATATAATTACGAAACGTCATTATTATAATAGACTGAAAAGACGAAATACCACTTTTCTGACTTAAACATTTCTCACTGCACTCAGTATCAATGAATACTTTAATTAATACTACATTCAGAGTACAATGAAATGAAATAATCATTTGACACTTTTTGTTTGTCCTTAGTTTATTTTTCGCAAGCCAGTGGTCAACCGAATCCAAATTGCTGAAACACCCAAAAGCTCGATCATTAAAGATGATATCCAGTAAAAAGGTACGCGGGTCATTCATTCCGCCCCCCCTCAGTTTCCGGCATTCGCCCGCCAGATAAAAGTTAATGGGCCAACTTGCCGCAAATTATTCCCTCGACGAGGCGTATTATTTTTGTTTTTTTAGCAACCCCACAGTATCAATGATTTTATAATTTTACCGTTTGTTACAAACAATAGCTAAGGGCGGTTATGTAATATTTTTCTGTTGTGTTTCTTTTTGGTTATGAATATTTTCTTTAATTAAATAACACCTGGACGATAGGGCCCAGCTCGATTCTTTAAAAAAACATTTCTAAATTAAAATAATCTGTTTGCCTCACAAAATTATAATTTATTTAAAAAAAATATGATATATTTAAAAAAGATATTTCTTTTGCTGACACTCGGATTCGAACTCGGGTTACACTGATTTTCGAAACAGCCGATATTCATCTGAGCTATTTTTGTTCTGCCAGCGACGCCGAAACTTTTCTTTAATTTTTTTTTATATGAATGAAATCTAGTTAGGTCGATTTATCGTCCCCGAAATCACCTAAAGGGAATAAGAGAGGTAAGCATCCGGCACTCACACCGACCGAATAAAACGCAACAATGCAAGCACTGTTAATTCACGTCGGTTTTCTGTGAGACTGTGGTACTGTCCCGGACGAGCCAACCCATTCATGCTGAAACCAACAATAGCGTCAGCTTAGCTCTACCACCTACATCTAAACTAAATAATATATAGTTGATCTTTATTTTTTAAATAACTGAAACTGTCTTAATACATTCACTACAAATAGTATAACAATAGTAGTAATGTATATGTAGAGAATATAAATTGCAATAATCTGTTTGCGAAACGAACAAAAAAATTCTTGCAAATTATAAACTCCACCAAATTCACAATGTCAAATATAAATTGCAACCGCAATGTATCAAATGCAGCGTATTTATATCAGTATATTACCTTAGTGCTTATTTGTGTATCGGTTAACCGGTGTTCGTTCATAATTTATTAATTAATTAGTCGCCAGAGGGCAGCACCTCGTGTTCGATTGATTCCGTTATAATTACTTGCATGTCCCGATGCAACATAGTCGGTATTAAATTAAATTCGACAAACTATATGAAAGGTAAATATTTGTTGAACTAACTGAATACTTTGCAAGCACCAGGGAATATAATCACTTTACTACGGGAATGAATATAATCTGCCTCATATTCAGTGTCTAACAGGTTTGATGTAAAGTATGCGTCGACCAACATCTTGTACGACAAGCAGATTCAAAAACATGAGATCAAAGACTGTTTATTATGTGGTGTCTCTAGGTGACGGAGCCACTTTGAAGCTATAATTGGTTTCAGCACGAATGGGCCGGCTTGTCCGGGGTAGTGCCACGCTCTCACAGAAAACTGTCGTGAAGTAACAGTGCTTGCATTATTGCGTTTCGTTCGGTCAGTGAGAGTGCCGGAGGCCCACCTCCCCCTTCTCTTCACTTGTCCTCTCCCTTCCACTTCCCTCTTCTCTCCCTTCTTCCATTCCCTCATCCTTCTAAACACAGGCTGGCAACGCACATGAAACTCCTCTGGTGTTGCTGGTGTCTATGGACGGCGGTGATACCTTAAGATCAGGTGAGCCACCTATCCGTTTGCCTCTTATATAATATAAAAAAAATATATATATAGATCAACGATAATTCTTACAATCGACATTATCGTAGTGCGGTCTATTTAACTTCGTAAAACGTTTCATGTTCCTATAAGTCACTTTGCTAACTATTGGCAGCTCCTCTTCAGTGTCCAACAAACTTAATGTAAGGTTTGCGTCTACCAAAATATTGCAAAAGATTCAAGCAGATTGAAAACACGGGATGGAAGACTAATCATATCAGCGATGACTCTTGCAAGCGATCTTATCTTAGTCCACTTTGTAAAACTTTTTTAAAAGTTTCACATACTTTCAGGACACTTTGTTAACTATTGTTAGATTGTTAGTTTTCAACGTTGTCTGCTATTCTTGAACTGTAGTTTATTTCACCATCATCATTATTTCAGTATACTGTAAGAATACAGCCTCCACCGGCTGCCTTGACAATATAATCAAAACCTCACCGTTACGGCTGGCACCCTACATTTTTATAATCAGGTATTTCAACAAACTGTTTCAGACATGTGGCCCAACTTCATTTCAATGTAACTGCATTCTTAATCCTACAAAAACTTGAAAAATAAACAAGACTAATTTTAAAGGGTTTTTTATATCATTAGAGGCAAATGAACAGATGGGTCACCTGATTTTAAGTAATCACCACCGTCTATAGACGGGGAGGGGAGTCGCAAGTGCGTTGCCAACCTGTATTTGGGAGCAGAGTGGGGGAGGGGTAGGAAGAGAAGGAGGGAGGGAAAGGGGAGGGTAGGTGGGTCTCCGGCTCTATCACTGACCGAACGAAACGCAACAATGCAAGCACTGTTACTCCACGTCGGTTTTCTGTGAGAGGGTAGTGCTTCCCCGGACGAGCCGACCCATTCGTACTGAAAATAATAATAGCTTCAGCTTGGCTCGACCACTACTAAATTTCAGAACAGATGGGTCACCTGATTTTAAGTAATCACCACCGTCTATAGACGGGGAGGGGAGTCGCAAGTGCGTTGCCAACCTGTATTTGGGAGCAGAGTGGGGGAGGGGTAGGAAGAGAAGGAGGGAGGGAAAGGGGAGGGTAGGTGGGTCTCCGGCTCTATCACTGACCGAACGAAACGCAACAATGCAAGCACTGTTACTCCACGTCGGTTTTCTGTGAGAGGGTAGTGCTTCCCCGGACGAGCCGACCCATTCGTACTGAAAATAATAATAGCTTCAGCTTGGCTCGACCACTACTAAATTTCAATTATCTTCAATTATCTTCAATTATTTAGATCACTTGAGATCTGTTGTCGATTTTATAAATCCGTATGATAAATTTAAAGTTGCGCTTACTACTACATTAATAGGATCGTAACGTAAACGAACCGGCAATATTCCGATAAATTCAATGTAATATTTATGATATTTTAACGGGTTCAATAAGTTTTAGTACTGTACGCATACGATATACGGATATTGCAGGGGCCTCGATATATTCGCATCAACGAAGTATAGTAACTATGCGGTATTATTATAACGTTTTTTTTTTTTTTTTATTTATTTAAATTGCTTTGAAAACAAAACGAAAACCTAAATGTTTATTTAAATACATGCAGATGTTCTATAAAACATTATTGAGCCAAAAAAGTTCACAGACGATCAGTGCTGAAGGACCAACCTTTTACAACACATATGCTGACTCGGAGCCAATTTGCTACACGTATATACTAAATCCTAAATTGTTATTTATACCTTTTTGCATTTATGTTATATGTATATTTTCACTTATAATTTATGTATATCTGTAATGCTTATATGTATGTGTGTTGCAAATAATCGTGTTTTCTCCCGTCTTTCTAACTTTTTATTATGTATTTCTTACACAAACATTAAAAAAAACGCGAACCGCGCAATCTCTCAGTTGTTTGAGACCAATTGTTTGAGAAATCAATTCTATAAGTGAAAAACTATGTCCATAATTGAAGCGTAGCGCCATCTATGACATATTTATAACAATCGCACCTACAATTTCCTATCAACAAACTAATTTACAGCGCCATCTGTTCGAGACTAATGAAACTTACAGCTAATAAAATTAATTAACATTGACAATAATTTAATTTGTTATTAAAACATATTGATCACCGACATTTAATCGAGTTATTAATTAACCTATCTCTTCATTAGGACCAAAGTATACATAAATGAAAACTTTTATGAAGATCGATTTAGTAGTTTCGAAGTTTATCGTGGACAAACATAATACATGAATTTTATATGTTACAATGCGTTTCTTCCGTAAGTAATCTAGTTCCCACTCATCAGCTCTCTCTCTGTTTTATTTACCAGTATTTTCTATTAAAAAAATTCTACATAATACCAATTATAAAACTATATTCAAAGTGCTTCAAACTAAACAGCTTTTCTCTGTAATGATAGAACATCTGAAGGAGAATGCCGGGAAACAAAATCTTGAAATGGAAATTAAAGTTGCTCCAGTGTGGCACGAATACAATTTACCATCTCAATTTGTCATAATAAGCATTCCTGGATTTTTTATACTTCTGTTTAAATAGACTTTTAACTTATGGCTTTATCAAATATACTTCAATGGGGTTGTCTATTGTTCCACATCTCCACCTCTATATATGTATTATCTATGTGTATACCATTTTGTTCGAACAATACAAATTGTTTCTTCTTTCCCTTCTATTTTCTCATCTATATGCATATATAAATACAACTTAAATGTTTCCACTTTATCAGCATCTTGGAACCGATTAAACCGATTTTTGTGCAACTTTCACTGGCTATTTCAAGTTTTTTCGTAGTATTATTAAAACAATATATGACTACGCTTTCCAAAAATGTTAACCAGTAATGAAAAAACTTAACATGACTTAAAATTGTTTAAAGATAATAATATAAATAGGGTGAGATAAATCAATTCAGTACCATTTTCTACTCTGTTTCTCAACCGCTATTCTTTTTTTATTTAGTAGTGCCATTCGATTAACTAATGCAGCTTTCGAATTATTTTCTTCATACCATCAAGGCTTCGAAGTCTTTGGTCGTCATATATCACGTTTCATATATTAACTAAGCTACAATCTATTATTTGTACACTCAGTGGAAATAAATCAACAAAATTAAATCATAGAAAACTAATTTATTACGTCCGAATTTCAACGACAGGACGACCAGTAGTTCAATTAAAAAAATAAATTACAATACTTTTGTAAAAATGCAGTTCCTTTTATGCATAAGAATTAATCTTCGAAAATACCGATTATGATTGTCAGAAAAGTTTTAATTTTTTTTTTCTCGAACTGACTACGCTATTGACCTAGCAAGGTCTTAACAGCTTCACCGAACTACTAAGGCGAGCTCTTAAGGCACTCAGCCGATTTTATTTGGGCAACTAGCTCAAGGGTGCACGTCACACCTCGGCTTGGCTGTTGCCTGTTACATGCAAACTCGCGACCTAACTTAGCTAACCTAGCTAACTATTCATATATGTTTGAGTTGTTGAGACGCATATGTGTACCAAGCATACACGCCTCATCAACCCGTCCATATATTTTTTAATCAGAAAATTAGAGTTTTTTCAGTTCGATAAGGGAAAAAAATAAAACCCTTCCACTTCCATGTGTAAGCGTATAGGCGTGCACGTGTGTGGGGGTGATCGTGTAGTGTTGTAGCAGTGATGTAAATTTTTGTGTCACTGTATCGCGCGAGCAGCGCACTCAAGGGCTCCAGTGACACAAAAATGTTAATGAGTTTTAATGAAACTATTTGAAGTATAATTAGTATTTATTTAATTGTTGTTGTGTATGGTTATTTATAAATATAGATCAATGTCTCTAATTATATGACGAGTACAAAGGGTTGCCTTATTTCTGACAGCAATCACTGTGTACGGATATGGTAAATTGAAATTTGCAACTTGTATAAGATATGTAGTTGAATACTTACTGCGTGCAACGATTTCAATTCCGTTTCATTTTATTTTCAAAGAATGTGACTACAACTCAATTAGGTAGGATTATAAATTTCGTATACAGCCCGACTGTTTAGTAGGGCAGACACGAGTTACGCGCCGTAGTACCTCACTGATATAAGCATTTACATTTCGCCACTTTTCAGTGATACTCGGTGTTTGTCGGCCAACCATCTCTAAGGTTTCGAGACATCACTCCGCGTAGTATTTCTTGCCCGCGCTCGCAATACTACTTCATCCACACTTAACGTACCTATATCTTGTATTGTAATTACTGCCCTTTTAAAATATATAGCGTGATATTAAAATAACTATAACAGTCCTCATAAAATATAAAAAGCAAAAACAATGCTTCAAATTTATACTTACATATATCTATTACCTTTAAACGAGCAATTCTTCGATATTTTTATATTGTTATATATTCAGGATCTCGGAAACGGCGTCAACTTAGTCAACGGAAACTTACTATGTAGGTGGTTTCGGGAAGGATAAATCGATCTACCTAGGTTTCATTCATAGAAATCGTTTTTATCTAAGTTTTCAAGCAATGAAAATAAATAGTTAGAATATAAAGGTAAATTTCGCCGCAGTTAACTTAACAGTTTATTTTAATTAAAAAAAATAATGTTAGAATTATAAGAGATATCTTTTTTAATATATTTTTTTTTTTATAAAAAATGCTACTTTTGTGAGGTAAGCCTAACAGTTATTAGTATTTTAATTTAAAAATCTTTTTAAAGAACTGGTCGTCCGGGAACTTCGAGAGATTAGCATATTTAATGAATCAAAAAGAAGATGGGCGTTGAAATATTACATAAAGATATCGTACATACTATAATATAAAATATACTGAATTACAATATAATCATAATAAACTCATTGAACGATACTTTATAAAACGCATCATTACACTAACTTTATTAGTGTATAAAAAAAGTGAATGTGAATCTGCGAAGTCAGATTTACGAATAATATATTTTAAAACTGTAACTCAATTCATACCAAAGACAACATTTCGCCTTGAAATATTTTTGTAAAATGAAGAAATTCATGGATTCACGTCGTTGCCTGTCCAATGGCGCAGATGTGAACGTTTGCTGTTCGCACTTTAAGCACACTCTTTTAATATTAATATTATTTTGAAAATATTAAATGTCAAATATGATTTTTCATTAAAAATATCATTATGAGGCTCCGTTCCAGCATTTCTCTCCGTCACTAACAGATATTACGTTCTGAGTGAAAATATTGTGATTGAAACCTATAAAGGCTCCACAGTTAAGACTTTTTAGAAAAAAAACGTAATCAACCATTTTTTTATACGCCAAAATAGCTCTGATTTTCTCTTTAAGTAGTGTAAATATTAAAATATTTCTCGAGGCATTCTAAATTCTTCAAAATAATTTCATTCTCGATCAGCCAATTTAAAATTACGTTCAAGCTATTGGAAAAATGGTACAATCTGCTGAGATTTAAGCTGATATTTCAGCGATATTGATTGATTTTTGCAAATCACCTATAAGTTTAATAAACATGTCTGCGTATACGATTTAACAATCCTCGTACTTTGAACCTTCGTTGTCATTTTCTGTTCATTCGATGCTATTATATGATGTTATTTTAATATTGTCATTATTTTACAATATTATTCGTACGGGGAGCGCTTGAAAAATAAAGCTTATTCTTATTCTACAAAATAAACTGTTCCGTTCCTCAGCGTTTACTACAGAGTACTAAAAATATTCTTAGGATTTTTACAGGTCACTTTTACTAAATGGTAGCTTTGTATAATAGAAAGAATTTGGCTAGCAACTTACGAACTATTAGCAAGTTCCTGTAAATTCAGAAAACTGAATATTCTTATACAAGTTGATTTATAGTAGTTCCTTATATGTGTCTAGTAACAAATGACAGTCTGGATTTTTTTTTCATCTAAAATGTGCACTTAGAAAACTAGTGGTTAATGAAAAGATCTTGAAGAGATAATCAGGACATTAATTAAAATGTAATGGAAAAAATTCCACGTGAGGCAAAGAATACGAAAACTAAAGATTCTATCTGTAAGTTATAATTTTTTTTATATTATTGCAAAATACATACATAAAAAATAAATACATATATACATCTGCAGTTGCTAGACAAAGAAGGAAAATATTGTTGTTGTACTATCCGAGTTGTAGTTCCTTAGATTCTTGTGATTTTTACTATGGTAAATTCTTGCAATGATCACCGAGGTGCAATTAAAGAGGTACAATTACGGGGTGGTAGGGTTTTACAGCCCGACTGGGTCGCAACCACCATGCATATGGCGAAAAAGTTGCGGAGTGGTAGGGTTTTACAGCCCGACTGGGTCGCAACCACCATGCATATGGCGAAAAAGTTGCGGAGTGGTAGGGTTTTACAGCCCTACTGGATCGCAACCACCATGCATATGGTGAAAAAGCCCGTAATAGTGATTCGCTTGTACGGGTTGCGTTTCGGGATCAGCCTGTGCATATCCAGCTTATTACAGGCCGGCATGATAGTGGCGACCGGCGATGGACAGTGTGTCAATCGGTGGTCGCTATTATTTTTGGATTGTACTGTACTTACCATCAGGCATAGTGAAGTCACTTTGCCGTGCTACAATAAAAAAAAAAAAAAACTCACGTACATCAATGTGCCTATATATAGCCCTAGATAATGCAAGTATATGCAAATGTAATTCTCAATTGCAATAATATGATATATTCTTACACTATCCTCTGAATGCTATGATGCCATATAGGGGCATGCTAACTAGTACGTGGGTAATCAATGCAAGAATTTACCAAATCAAAAAATAAAACAGATGAGAAAATTTCCCATAAAATAGAAAAGTATATATTTAATTTTGAAAATGTTTTACACCGCGAAGGAAGCGTAAAAGGTGCGGTATAAAACTGCCAGCGAAATAAGTGTCCATTCACTTCAGACTCATTAAATTTTCACACGTGGAGAAAGAATAGTGCGCTCCTGCGAGAACGACTATATATATTGTGATAAGAGTTACGGACTTGAATAAAACTGGGTAAAAGGGAATCGGGTATGTAATAGCGCGGGTAATGGTCGACCACGGCTCGCTCGCTCAATATGACGTTGAAATTGTATGTCGGACATGGTATTACGTAAAGTATTATTTTCGCTCAGCTTTATTTATGGTTCATTGAAATCGTTTCGTTCGTTACCAACTCATTAGTTCTTTTTTTTTACTTTTTTTTTGGCAATCAACCGTTCAGATTATTACTGCCGTTGTCAAGTAGTAAATAATATTACAAGCGTAGAACGATCATTTCAATATCAAGCGTCGTGTGAATCAACATTCTAATAAAATGGTGGCTCCCTTGTTAGAACCTTCCATGGAGTTTTTGTGGCATCTCAGAATTGCATGATCCGTGGTATTACTTTTCATTCACTTCACTTATGCGTAATAAACTAACCATATTACATAAAACACCACCAACTTTATGCAATATAGAGTCAAGTAACACAAGATTATGAATAAAATATAAAATCCACTACATGACAGACTGAAATCCCGCCAAAAACTCCTAATTAGTTCTTAAAGCACTCGCTGTTTTTATTAATTCTACAATTTAATTTTTATACTTTATACAGTTTACTTATATTATTGCTTTTGATAACAATTTTACTTGTTACTGCTAATGTAGTCTAAGGTCATAAATATGTTATATCTAAATAGAACTGGGTCCCAAATGCAGCTGCCAGAATATACCTACAAGTGCCTGACGAGGGATTATAAACTTGAGGCTTACTAGTATATTTTATTGAAGAGGGCGTTACTTTGCGGAAATACATCATTAAATATTATAGAGGACGTTATTTTTCACTTCTGCCTGAAATTGACTGGCCGCAACCATGTCTTACGGCAACAAAAAACATTTGATTTTATTTACCCGAGTATACTTCAAAAAGTTACAAGTAGTAACAGAGTGAAAGCTATTTATTTATTGCTAGTTTCAGGTGTAATTTTTTCAAGTACACTCGAACAAACAAAATCTAACCTACTTCTAACCTTACTGTTTTTTTTTTCTTTTAACCAAACATGCTAAGTGGTACCTCATCAGACGGGCCATTGTTTATTGTCTAAAACGGCTACACATGACAAAGCTCTAAATCATACCCCTGAACCTGAGAATTCGTTTTTGTAATGGGCCTATATAGTAGCCCTATACCAATATAGTGGTAACGCTTTGACTTACTTCGACAGATAAGGTAATATCCTCAAAGCGAGAAACCTCTAGCTACATCGCTTTTCTAATATAATGATTTAAAAACCTCTCACTGCAACAATAGACATTAGATTTTATTTATTCGAGTGTACTTGTAAAAGTTACACCTGAAACTAGTAATAGAGAGAGCGAAATATTAGTAACGGCTACAAATGACAAAGCTCTAAATCATACGCCTGATCCTGAGGATTCGTTCTTGTGATGGAAATCATCACGATAGCCAATATAGTGGTAACGCACTGTCTGGCTTCGACAGATAAGGTAACATCTTCAAAACGAAAAATCTATATTTACACCGCTTGTCTCATGTGAAAACCAGTTCACTCGTGTCCTCAGCTACCTATTTCAATTTAAAGCTGATAATATAATAAAAAAAATCAATTCTAGCAGTATTTCTCGTAGTGGTTTGAAAATGTAAAGCGGCTGAATTTCCTATATTTTACGAGGCCGCAAGGTCGGCCGAGCGCGCTGCACCGAGTTTAGTTCAAAAGGCGTACTGTATCAAACAATTCTGTAGTACCGAGGCACTAGCCGGTTCAATTAGCCGGTCGTTTTGCATAAAACACAAACCGCGTGTTTCGAATGAGGTCTAAACGGAAGATTAAGCGATAGAGCACGGTGGCTTTTTATTTCCATTCCTATAACCATTACACCGTCTTTTTAATGAATTTTGCACTTTCTACAAACGTATCACAAATCTATAGAACGATAATTATTTATTGTAATATTTTCTTTAATCTTCAACGGATAATGTTCTGACTCTGTTAGGAGAATATACTTATATTATAAAAGAAATATATATTATGATAAACGTAAAGTAATGTAATGCATATTATTCATGAACATTTACAAGAATTTGATATTTTAGTAAAATGTTTGTACCAAGCTCATACTTGCACTGATTTATACCTATTGCACAGACTTGAGTGTCACGCGATATTCTATGCACAATACTTCAAGCAGGCTACGTTTGATTTTGTAACATTAGGTACCACTACAAATTCAAGAATTACAAACAAATAAAACAATAGTAGATTTACCTTATTATTTAAAAAAATGTAAGAACTTCATGACCTCTATCTAATAATTGATAAGTTGCATAAGACATAAAACTGCCATGAGACACGCAGTACGATGCCTATGCCGATCTAGTTAAATTATGTTAAATTAGTAATTATTATCAATCATTATGTTTACGAAACGTGTTCCAATTCATATTTAAGGAGTAACATTGTTCCAAGAGTTCTAACATTAACTAGCCTGAGTTAAGAGCCTGATGTTTACTACGATTAGTTTTTATTTTATTTCCTTTGAACTTCGACCGTGTTATAACAATTATTCAGTTGAATGTGATTAAAATAACTATTAAGAAATGAAAATTTAAATAATAGTAATACATTTGGGAAATATTACGTTAAACAAAGAATTCTGCAAACAATCAAATAATCAGGGATTAAATATAAAACATTACACTGTCGAAAAGTATCACGAATATTTCAGTGAGGCTTATAAAACTCTTCACAATAATACGAATTGAATCCGAAAACATTATTTCCAAACAAAATGAAATCTAATCATGCGAATTGTGAATATACAATTGAATTTATACGATAAAAGAACAAGTTTTATTTTACATTGGTATTCACGAATTCAAATATTTACAAGAGTGTTTAATTGATTTCACTTGTTTTTTGTTGTTTTCATTTGTTTAGTGATTTCACTTTAGTAAATACTTTTTTTTATAATTTACAGCATATGTTTTTGAACCTTAATACGACAAAGTGACTGCTTTATATTTACTGCCATATATATAATTCATTGCTCCTAGCCGTACCTCTCAGTAAATGTCTCAGAGGCTGAACCAAAAACGTGACAAATTAAATTAGGGTCACTGTGACTGATTTTTCATTGTGTAAGGTATATATACCCCACCAACTCATTTGATTCCTGTGTATACATCGATACATTTCGGAACACAACATACGTGGTTCTATCTTTGTGGTTGTTGTCCAGCTGATTACTGTGCTTACCTCTCAGATAAGTAATAAAAAATAAGTTTCAATATCTTAAACACTTATTAAGAACTTATATTAGTATCCATAGGTTTCAATATTTCTCACGATTCGCTGTTAAAAAGTAACCTATCACCTCGTAAAGCATAGAAAGTAACTAAATAACTATAAACCGATGGCCAGTTTTTAATGCAATTCTGTTATAAACACACTATCACAAAATAGATACGCCAGTGGACATTGCATTTTTACGTGCATTTTTACGGGGCAGTAATATCGCGCGTAAATAATAGTAACTTTTGTGTTATGTTTTGCTTCAATTCTTCCTGCTAACATAACGCATTATCTCACGGGTATAGTATTTCTAACTGTTTTATAATCGACTATTCGGATATTTATCTGTGACTAAAAATATAACACCAAAATAAGATATAAGTTATCACTAAAATATAGAATGTTAGTTGTCTTTAAGGGACAGTTTCTTTAAGCACGTTGAGAGAAATTTTTTTGGAAGGTGATACATTTATAATTTCGCTTCATGACATGCTAGTAAACGTGAACGACCATATTATGACGCTTGCGCAGCTTGCATTAGACTAGCAACACGTAGTATAAGTAGCATGTGTACATTAAATATTGATATATGATAGATGAATAAATTAACTTTATACAGAGTATATGATTATTATTCGGATG
This sequence comes from Antheraea mylitta, assembly GCA_014332785.1. Taxonomy (NCBI): domain Eukaryota; kingdom Metazoa; phylum Arthropoda; class Insecta; order Lepidoptera; family Saturniidae; genus Antheraea; species Antheraea mylitta. Next base: position 2,089,159 of record JACEII010000018.1, on the reverse strand, counting down.
CCAAAAGAAAAAAAAAATAGGCTAGTGATAATAATTTACAAATTATGAAATTTAAATAAATCACTATAAAAATAATTACAAAATTGATAAGAGAACACAGTTTAAATTCCATTATTTTCCGACTTCAGTCGTAAGATTTAAATAGCATCAATATTTAAAAAAGTCGTATTTTTAATAATTGATTGTATACACTGTAAAACGAAGTAAACTATTTTTTCTAAATTAAAATAACTCCACGGTAAAATGAAGGGAAATGGCCAAGCAAATTCAATTTAACGGCTGAACCGTCGTTCGGTACAAGGGTCCATTAGGAGTGTAACACGAAGAAAAACGTCGATAACAGATGTTAATTAATAGTATAAATCTATGAGAACAGCATTGCGGAACGGAGACCTCGTAATACGAAGATATTGGCCAATTAGTGTTTGTTGTTTTTGTCGTATCGTCGGCCGATTCCTGTTTTATAGGTGCCGGGTGACAAAGTTTTATGTCGAATGAATTATTAAGAAAGTTATTTGAAATAATATAGAGGAGATAAGTTTAACGAGCAAAGTTTAATCGAGACGTCATCAGATAAATTAATACGATCTTTAGAAGTATCTGCATAAAATGTAACTAAATAAGAAATACCGCAAAGAAGGTTCTACTCAAATTAATCCAATAATTTGCTAAAAGGATAGTTTTTTTAAGGTTACAACAACGGTCACTGTAAACAGATGCTAACAAAGATTATTTCAGAAATAAGTGAAGTTGCATTCAGAATACAATAAAACTCAATTAAACTGATATTACCGTCAAGTCTTTATCAAGAGGTGTAAGGGGTGTCGAGTAACATCTTAAAACTTGAGACACCCAAGCCAACCTCACCTGCACGTGGTGCACCCTGCTGATAAACGAAGGAGGCAATGGCGTTAGCGAGGTGGTAGGGTTTTACAGCCCAACTGGGTCGCAACCACCATGTACATGGCGAAAAGCCCGTCATAGTGACTCGCTTTTGCGCGTCGCGTTTCGGGATCAGCCTGTGCATATCCAGTACCAGGTGACTTTCGTCATTATGGCCGGCATGACAGCGGCGACCGACGATGGATGATCTGTCTCTCGGTGGTCGCCACTGTTTTTGGATTGTACTATGCTTACCATCAGGTATAGTGCGGTCACTTTGTCGTGCTACAATAAAAAAAAAACAGACGCAAACAAAGATTATTTTAGAAATAAGTGAAGTTGCATTCTGAATACAATAAAACTCAATTAAACTGATATTACCGTAAAGTCTTTATCAAACTTTTTGACCGCTCATAATATAATTGAGCTGAACAATGATATAACTAATAGGCTGTACATATGTGACAAGCGCTTCGACAGTGCGATAAAACTTGGCTAGCTAGCAAACGTGATCTAGCCTAACTATTTTTTTATCAACACCAATATTGAGAGTATGCCATGTTACTTCCACATTTCATCCAAGATAGTATGGCGTTACAATATTACTTGACATATGTGTGTGTTATCGTATCATTTATTTTGACAAAATATCATGTAAGTAACATTACAGCTTTTTAGTTATACAATATTATTGGTGCAAAACACAAAATTTTGATATACGTATTATTTTATACGTATAACTTCGAGATAACCTAAGGATAAACAATCGTAAATTTTAAACTTCTACGATAATATTTTAGCTTTATTTTGTATCGATCTCGATTACATAACGCGTAAGACCGAACTTATATTCAGAGCAGTCAGAAAGTTAGACGAGGATTGTCAAGTACTTGTCAGAAAGTGTAACATTCAAATAGACAGATATTTTCATATATAAACGAGTTTATAACCCAAATGTTTCAATATTAGATATGCAGAAGTTGGAAGTACCTACATATAAGAGTAGATAAATTCATAATCAAAAACACTTTATTCATCTCCGGCCCTGAAAAGGTGTTTGTGAATGTCAAAGCTACCACCAGTTTGGAAAACAACCAGTCATCGAGAAGACGAGAGGAACCAACAAGAAACTCGATCAGGTTTATCTTTTCCTGGTACATATTTTATACAAAGACTAGCTGTTGCCCGCGGCTCCGCACGCGTTTTTTTTTTTTTAATATATTAAATAAATGTAAAATTTTGATCACATATCTAGTGTAAATTACAATAATACTCTTTCAAAAATATTTGTAAGTATCACACACACATCATCTACTGTAACAGGTAACATGTACTTGTACATTATATATGTGAATAAGAATAGTGAATCGAACGGGAAGAGGTTTATCATCAGCCACATAACTGGAACTTTAAACTGCTATATATGACCCTTAGTGTCCACTTACACTATATAAGAAAGTAATGAAAATATTAAGCTATACATTTTCGACCAATATGTGTTAAATCTTTTATTATATAGATATAATATGTCCATAGTGTCGATATAACTAAGTTATTATCATACCTTGCTATAATTTAAATCACATATAAACATATGAATTTCAATTACAACAGCGATACCCTTGGTGTTACAGTTGTTCATAGGCGACGTTAACCACTTACCATCAGGTGGGCCGTCAGCCTGTTTGCTGCCTTTTGGTATAAAAAAATCTTGGAGTCTCTATATGTCTATATGTCTGTTCGCGATAAGATACTACAGAACGCATCTTCATGCCGTTTTCACCAATATATAAAATGATTATTGGGCAAGGTATAGGTATAGTTTGTCTTATTATCAGGGCGGGCAACGTCTGCTGAACCCGCTAGCTTAAAATAAAACAGCTAATTAGTTACTTATTTGTCCGTAAAATTCCCGTTCAAATATTACTTGTAGTCCGGTGAAGCCATTAAGACCTTGCTAGATCAATAGCGTAGTCATTTCTAAGAAAAAAAACCGTTCAGATAGGTCCAGCCGTTTCGGAGATTACCCGTAACAAATAAAATAAAACAGACATATCCACAGAATTAAAAAAAAATTTGATATTTGTAGCATCACGGATATTTTTAATATAAAATACACTCACTTTACTTTTATTATACGTAATATATCACAAATCAAAAATTGGGTACAAAACTAACGTAGAATAAAGTTTTTGAGGAGTTTTTGGCGGGATTTTAGTCTGTCATGTAGTGGATTTTATATTTTATTCATAATCTTGTCTTACTTATCTGTATATTGTGTTAAATTGGTAGAGTTTTATGTAATATGGTTCGTTTATTGTGCATAAATGAAATGAAAGATAAATAATACCGCGAAGCATGAATTCTGTTGTCTTGAAAATTAAGAGGATAAAAATTTACGAAATATTACATAGAGGATTTAGCGCTTATACCTTTACATTATGTTGGATATAGAGAAATACTACCTATATTAACTACTTCAGAATTGGCAGTATGGATTAATTCCTTTGACTATCTTATTGGATGAATATTATTACTACTAAACTTTTTGAATAGCGACACAAAATAAACTTTAGAAATGTTTGTGATATAAACGTACCACGTATAATTAAAAATTGGAAACAAAAATAACGTAGAATTAACTGTTTTAATAGGAACACAAAATAAACCATGAAAATATTTGCGAGAGATTGTTATCGCGTTACCATGGCAACGCATATAGTACTGACATTAACACGCATCGAAAGCTTCCAAAATAGGTCTATTGGTTTAAACGTTATGAAATGTAGCCTATAGCCATCCTCGATAAATGAACTATCTAACACTAAAAGAAACTTTCAAATCAGATCTGTAGTTCTTGAGATTATCGTGTTCAACCAAACAAACAAACAAACAAACTCTTTAGCTTTATATATTAGTATAGATAAATAGTTGCATTCGTTCTTGGTGGCTGCACAAAGAAGGTCGTCATTTCCAGATGTCACCACCTTTCACATATCGATTCACCCTATAATAAGCCTTTCAACCATTAAAGCCTGCTTGTTATGGTGCTTGACTAACTATCCGGCAAATGCGTAATGTACTTTAGAACTTTGTTATAAAACCTAACACTATTACATAAAAAACTGTCACAGTGAGCCTGAAACATGGAAAGACCAATTTCTTACTGTTTCTAATACTAAAATGATATTGGTTTTTTACTAGATCCTGCTAATCTAAGTTTTTTGCGGATAAACATTAGATTATTAAGAATATATTGAAAGAGCAGAGTTAAGATAACGAATTCTTGAAACTTAATCTTTAATGATTTGTGAGGCCCCATATTATAAATCACTCGAACTGCCCTTCAAACTAACGGAAACATATTTAAAAGGTACTCTATTATTTGGATAGTTTGTAACTTATACAATAAGACGCTTTTCTTTGTAGTGAAACACATTGATATCATTATTTTGATTATTAGTTGCACCCTTATCAAGAGCAACTAATATTTTAAAAATCACTTACTGAAAAATGATACAATTATCAAAATTAATTAATATAAAAGGTTCCCCACACTGCATCGCGTGAAGGTACTTATAATTGAATTTCCATATTTTCCACGCATATTAATTACGAACAGTTAACGTCTGACGGGTGGCGCATTAGCTTAATTCGATACCGGATACGTTTTCGATTTTATTAATTTTTCCGCTCACATGGACCCCTGGACGTAGTGAAGCACTAGAAAGGATAAAGCTATAAATTTATTTAATGACGTTAAACTCCCACGAATTAATACTACATTTGGTACTATGTTAATGTTATCATAATTTTCTTTCTATGATCCACATATAAGTAATCGTTTCATTAATCTCTAAGTCTATGTGTCGTTTGCAAAAACTAAAAAATCTCAAGCCTTTCCAAACATAGCATGCTTTCTTTTTGCAATTGGCTTTCCTTTCATCCGTTGATCTCTACTGTGAATAAGTTATTCATTAATTTAATTCTAGTTGTAGGTACTTAAATATTCTGATTTTCCTCATTTCTTTATTTATTTTTTTGTTTTAAAGCTTACGATATACTTTTTAATATTTCCCTTTTCTTGTATGTTGCTTTACTTATAATTCTGTTTGATTAGAACAATTTACGTAAATTCTTTATTTATTTTACGAAAACCGTTTTGTGAAACTCATAAATAAATAATTGACGCTATTGACTCCAAATCTTTGATGGCAGAATAAACACTAAAATTGATTGATTAATTTTTTTTTTCCTCGCTGACTCAATATATCTTTGTCCAAATGTGTTCTTGCATCTAAACATTACATTAAACATAACACTGGCATTTACATACATTATGACCAAACAGAGTGAGTTTGCGACTTCTGCTAGATTTTATTTTATTTGTAAAGTTGGCCTTATTGTTTTAATTTATGAGTACCATATAATTAACTCTAAAATAAATCATTAGATAACAGAACTAACGTTGCCTACAAGCATATATATACGATAGTTCTACACATATAATTTCCAAATTAAAAAGCGATCGATTAGTAAAAATTAGATTTTTAAACACTTTTTCCTAAACATATCCAGTTACTTCAAATTTTTTTTGATGCTTGTAAACATGACGAAATTTAACGTAATGAATTTGGATTCAGATGCTATATCTTTCTAACGATAAACGATAATATGTGCAAGTATACCACAAAAACATTTTCCGATAATAAATATGTGGAGGAGTTGTTGAGGCGTGTATGCTTGGTACACATATACGTTTCAACAACTCATGCATATATGAATAGTTAGCTAGGTTAGCTAAGGTAGGTCACGATTTTGCATGCAACAGGCAACAGCCAAGCCGAGGTGTGCCGTGCACCCTTGAGCTGGTTGCCAAAATAAAATCGGCTGAGTGCTTTAAGCGCTCACCTTAGTAGTCCGGTGAAGCTGTTAAGACCTTGCTGGGTCAATAGCGTAGTCATTTTGAAAAAAAAAATCCACAAAAACATCGACAAATCGAAAAGCACTTCTAGTCTGTAACTATCAGAGGCTGCCAAACCCCGGGGTCAGGTCGCGTGGGAGACGCACATTACGGATTCCTCGCGGTAAAATACGACGTTCGTATCAGCGCGTCGCAAAAATTGGACGCCGAGTGGTTTTTATTGGGGCCCTGAGTCCATGTGCTGAGTGCGGACCCACCTGGAAAGGATTGTATTTATGTTGTTTTTGTTTGGGATGGATAATAAAAATGCTTCCGTTTTTTCTTGGACCCGAGTTACTGTGGATTGGTTCTGTTCGTCCGACTTCATGTTTTGCCGAACAAGGAATTTTATGTCGTGTAATCATATTCGGACATGTTTTTTTTCTTGAATATTAAGCGGACTGGAGGATGTGTGAAAATAAGATTTTAGAGAATTTTGTGTGTGGGTAGGATAGGTTTTGCGTGGCTCATAATTAAGGCTAGATTAAAAACCTGAATTTTAAGAAAACAAATGCAAATGAAACTTTTTTAAGGATTGTAGGCATTTAAAAGAAAATTGACGAAAAATATTGTCCATCGCGAAGTCACCATTCCAAAACATTTGCTAATTATTTTGACTATTCGCAATGTACAATCATGTTGAAGCAATGATGGCTCAACTGATAGCATGCTAAAAACCGCTGTGTACATCGACATATTTTCTAATCCTTGTGAATTTGTCGGAGCTTTCATTGAGATTTGTAATAAGTGTACGGCTTGAGTGAATATGCATTGAGCGGGGCATGCCGCAGGGTATGCAACGGAACGTGTAACTGGTCGTGTAACGGGGCGTGCAACGGGGCGTGCAACGGAGCGTGCAACGGGGCGTGCAACAGGATGTGCAGCAGGGCGTGTAGCATTCAAGATCCACTTAAGACACCTACATTTCTGTTTCGCATCTATCTTAAACAAACGCCGCAAACCCCGCCACGCTCGGCGCTCGATTTAAGCGTCCCCAGAGTAGAGCACTCTAAGCAGTCCGTACTAAGTACTAACCCTTTTTCTAAATCTACTTGGCTACCACTCTCAAGTTGAAAATCTGTCGCCAAACACACGTTTGTATATCGTGGCAACCGCACTGGCAGTTAGTTCCTCTCCATATTTAGTATGTTTAACATTTTAGATCACATCAAGTGAAATTATGGTAAGACCTTAAAACAAAAAAAGCATAAATAACAATCTTTTGTGGATTACATAAACAATTTTATTACGTGGGACTTTACCCTATATACTTCAGTGCTGTGCCAGTTTCGACCTTACAACAAGACCATTGTAACGTCTGGGCAAAATGATCACTAATCAGTTAATTTGGGACAATTCATTGAAATAGGTTAACAAAAGAAGTCATAATTAAATATGTCCTACGGAGTTAGTAAAAAGTTAGTATTTATTCATAATACCCTATATGTAAATTTGATTGTAACAAAAAACACAAAAATTTCAAACAAAACTCACTTAATGTAGAGACTTTATTAAAAGGCGAAGAAAAACCAGAGCTCTAGTACTTATTAAGCCATTCCGTGTTTGAATAGCGTTGCTCGTGTGGAAAGAAATATAAAACGTAACATTTGAAATAATAACTAACAATTACCTGTATATACTGAAGTGGCATTGTTTATGACTCAAAGGGTCTTTCATACTTTGTCAATTTAATAAATTGTGATAAAATACAACGTTTATTTAATACGTTCAAGGCTTAAAAAAAAAGTATTTGAAATTGGTATTTAAAAGTAAAATTAAATGCCAGCATCGATAATATATAATGTTGATAATTTAGAAAATTGAATGCAATTAATTAATTACCTTATGAAAAGGCAAAGGCTTCTACAGATCTTTTTTTTTCGGAATGATAACGCTGTTGACCTGGAAAGGTCTTTACAGCTTCACCGAACTACCGAGACGAGTGCTGAAGGCACTCAGCCGATTTGGATAATTGGACGACTAACTCAAGGGTGAACGACACACCTCGGCTTGGGCTGTCGCCTGTTTTGTGCAAAAATTGAGACCTATCTGAGCTAACCTAAGCTAAGCTATCTACATACAAGTATATGAGTTATTGAAACCTGCATGTGTACCAAGCATGCGTGTCTCAGCAACTCCTATATGTATTTTGTGTCGGAAAAATTCCTCTAAACTATATAAGGTAGGATAGGGTAGGAAAAATAAGGGTAGAACTCTTTGTCGTTTATTTCTCTGAAAAAGAAAAATAGCGTGTAAGCGTGCACGTGTGTATAGGTGATGTGTGTGATGTTGTAGCAGTGATGTAAGGTTTTGTGTCACTATATCGCGTGAGCAGCGCAGTCAAGGGCTCCACGTAGAGTGAACGGACCTAGGCTTGAGCCGTTGCCGAGGGTGGCCTAATCTGGAAAATACAAGCAAACTCTATGCATAAATTATCAGATTCATTTGCTTTAGAAAAATAAAAATCAATGTATTTTTTTTAATTTCGTGTATATAAGTAGTGCATATGTATACTTACAAATATTATAAAATCCCAGTGGACTTTTTTTTAACACGCTAATCCCTGAAATCGTCAGTGTAATTTGTAAAATTCTATTTGTGTTTTATAGTATGTTTTTCTATTAAGATTATCTAAATCCACGCTATGTATTTTCAGTATAATTATTACACAAATTATACGTCGGAACATGTGCTAAACGTGATCCGCAAAAACCGAGTATTACCGAAAAGTATAAAACTGTGAATGCCTATGTTAACAAGCTTAAGCGCAATATATAACATATGTAATAGTCCTATTTTATTAGAGTTTTAAGCATATCTAAATGAATTGACACTAATTTTAAGTTACAATATTTAAATTCACAAGTTAAAATTAAGTATTTTTTTATAAAAAATTGACAGTATACGCAAACCAAAGTTATTATTTTATGTGAAAGTACCTTTACATAATATATCACAAATGAAGTGATTTCGCGTGACATTAATAAACACCGGCTCAAAAACAACTAGAATGTTCCATTCAACCATTTCTTTACATAAATTTTTTCTTCAGTTGAGAACGCGAAGGACTGAAATATATAAGAGTATAATTCAAACAACATTGCTTATTGTACTTTCCAGGTTGTCTGAAAGACAAAAAAAATCAATAATACTTCAAATTAACCAAATATGGTTAAACAGAACCTGGTCCCTGATTACATGTGACTTCATTTGCCAAACTTATGTAGGTTTTTTGTACTAGTCCGCTGAAGCTATGAAGGCCTAGTAAGGCCAATAGCGTAGTCAGTTCGAGAAAAAAAAGTTTTTTTGGCTGGTAGAGCCACGCTGAAGCTATTACTGGTTTCAATATGAATGGGTCGGCTCGTCCAGGATAGTACCACCCTCTCACGAAAAACCGATGTGAAGTAACAGCGCTTGCATTGTTGCGTTTCGTTTGGTCAGTGAGAGCGCCGGAAGATCATCTCCCCTCTCCTCCCTCTCCTCTCCCCTACTCCACCTTCCATACCTCCTCCCACCAACACAAGCTGGCAAGGCACTTGTGGCTCCCGTGGTGTTACAAGTGTCTATGGATGGTGGTGATCATGTGACCCACCTGTTCGTTTGCCTGCTATGATATAAAAAAAATTATTATCTTAAAAAATATATTTTATGTAAAGCGAAAAACTGTTAAAAAAACCGTATCCGTTTACTTCTCCTTTCCTGCGCATGCCTATTGTACCGCTTGCCCCATTTATCCACGTTAAGAGAACCACCATCATTGAACCACAAAAATACAGAATCGCCTCGTACTTCGACCCCGTGGAATAGACTCCCAGCGCCTATGTTGCCAAACATCTACGAATTGCAAGCCTTTTCAAGAAGCGAGCGTATACTTCTTTAAAAGGCCGACAGCGCACTTGCGACTCCCCTTGTTGCTAGTGTCTATAGACGGAGGTGATCACTTACCATTGGGTGACCCGCCTGTTCGTTTGCCACATTTAATATAAAAAAATATAATTAATAGATTGACGATCACATATAATTATTACAAAGTTATTGCATTACATAGTTGTAATTACAGAATTAAGCTTTGGTATTATTTTCTACGTTAGTAAATAATATCAGATTTCCTATGAACTCTGATTTAATTAAACTAGAGTGTAGATTGTCAAGTAAAATGCTTGTAAGAATAAAAGTGGGTACGAGTATATTTGACTTAGGGCATCTAATCTATGTTCCGGTCGTATATTCCAGTCGTTTGGCTGGATCACGCTCGATGTACTTTTATGTCTTGTGTCAAGTATGTATACGTATAAAGGAGGATAGTTCGTATGTTCGTACGCTCCAATTTAAACTCGAGAATGTGTATGTTTAGTTTTGTAACAAAATTGTATACATAAGTGTCATTGGAGTTTTTGGCGGAATTTTAGTCTGTCATGTAGTGGACTTTACATTTTATTCATAATCCTGTGTTATTTGACTCTATATTTTGTAAATTTGATCATGCTTTACGTAATATAGTTAGTTTATTGTGCATAAGTGAAGTGAATGGAAAATAATACTACGGAGCATGAAATTCTGAGATGCCACAAAAACTCCCTGGAAGGTTCTGACAAGGTATCCACCATCATGTTAGAATATTAACTCACACGACGTAATATTGAAATGATCGCATGACGCTTGTAATATTATTGGCTACGCGACAATGGCAGTAACAATCTGGAAGATTGATTGCCAAAAATAACGTCAAAAAAAAAGTGTCATTGTATTTTAAAATGAGCTAAACCCAATTTTAACGGTTCTTATAACATGTTTATTTTTTTTTAAGATTTCAAATTTTTATACATCGAGAATGAAGTTCAAATTTGCTATTTGTAAGGTTTTTAGTTGTTTCATAATCTTCATATTTTACACGTACAAATTTTTTTTTTTTTTTATTGTAGCACGGCAAAGTGAATGCATTATGCCTGATGGTAAGCACAGTACAATCCAAAAATAATAGCGACCACCGATTGACACACTGTCCATCGCCGGTCGCCACTATCATGCCGGCCTGTAATAAAATAAATTAGAAGATTTTGAAAGTTATTGTAAAATATTAGAAAAAGCTATAATTGGTTTTAACTTATTTTGAAATTTAACGACACATATATATGATGGCCAAAGTAAAAACACGATCATAATAAAAAAAAATATATTGTTTTTTCTTTAATTTATTTGTGGCAAATACTCTCCAAGTAGATTGTTTCTGCTAGTTCCAGTAGATAATGATAACAAGTTTCTTGCGATCATCTCAATGTTCTAATGGTGGCCCTCTTATTAGAACTTTCTAGGGAGTTTTATTGGCATCTCAGAATTAATGCTCCATAGTATTGTCTCTATTTCACTTGAGAACAATAATCGAATTACATTACATAAAATGCCTCCATATTACAAAATATAAAAACAAATAACAGAAGATTACGAATAAAATTTAAAAACCACCATATGACAGGCTAAGATCCCGTAAAAAATTCAAAAACTTCTTTTTCGAAAGGCAAGCAAGGTCTTAACAGCTTCACCGGACTACTAAGGCGAGCGCTTAAGGCACTCAGCCGATTTTATTTTGGCAACCAGCTCAAGGGTGCACGGCACACGGCTTGGCTGTTGCCTGTTGCATGCAAAATCGCGACCTATCTTAGCTAATCTAGCTAACTATTCATATATGTATGAGTTGTTGAAACGTTCATGTTTAAGCGTGTAGGCGTGCACGTGTGTGGGGGTGATCGTGTAGTGTTGTAGCAGTGATGTATATTTGTGTGTCACCGTATCGCGCAAGCAACGCACTCAAGGGCTCCCTACCGAGGGATCGAACCTAGGCTTGAGCCGCTGCCGTGGGAGGCCTAATCGGGTACCAAAAACATTGTTACTTGTATTATCTGTACTAGTAAGAATTATGATCGCGTCAGAATGGGTAAAATACTAAATGAATTTATGAAAAGATTATTTAAATTAAGGGTTTTTTCCCGCATATATTTTAGACTATCTAATGCTCGCGGCTTCGTTTCCATGTCAATATTTTTGTTGTTCCCTAAAAAACAAATATTCTATCTGGATTGACAATTAATGTTGGATTAATTGCGCTATTATGTTAGTAAAAATCTTGTCAAAACTAGTTCATTTCAGTGCTTATTTTTAAACAGGCCTCTTTGTCATATGCGTTAAATGCGTTAATAAAAGAAGTTTTATATAAATGAAATCTACCTAGATACATTTTTCGTCCCCAAAACCACCTACATACTAAGTTTCACGGAAATCGCTGGCGCAGTTTCCGAGATTCTAAATATATAACAATATACAAGAATTGCTCGTTTAAAGGTATTTGATTCCTTCTTAATTTATAATGTTACTTTATTTTATTCCATATGTTTTGAAAACAATCTTGCGACTAGATTGAAATGAACTAAGAATTAAATGACATTTTAAAACCTTGGCTTCTTCAATAGAATTATGAGAGAACAAAGAATTAATTATGAAATACAGAAAGTTTATTTTGTTTACACGAGCTCCGCCCATCCGTGCAATGCAATATCGCTGCAAATGTAAAGGGGCGAGCTGTTCCACGCACACAGCTATTATGGGAAGCGCAAAACGACTCCAATTTCGATTGCAGTCGCTTGCTTTTATACACACCAGAGTAGGTTCACCATACTCTTTACTGGTCATGTTCATCTATACTAATATTATAAAGAGGTAAAGTTTTTGATGTTGTGAGTTTGTGACGTTGTGACGTTGTATGGGGTAATCTCAGGAACTACTGATCTGATTTGAAAAATTCTTTTAATGTTATATAGCTCATTTATCGAGGAAGGTTATAGGCTATATATCATCATGCTAAGACAAATAGGAGCGGAGCACCAATGAAGTATGTTTAAAAATCGAGGCATTCTTTCTTCGTGAGAGCTTCCGCTGCATGTTAGCGGTAGCCCAATGTATCTATTCTACGCGAACGAAGTCGCGTGCATAGGCTAGTTCATTATAAAACGTTTTCCAGATGGTCACTACAATTTCATACTAAGCTTAAAGCTAAATGACACTTTTAATATGACTTCCTAGAATATATACTCCCATAAGTGTTCTATACATTAATTATTTTGTATCCTAATCTTCATCAATTTTTTTTTTTATGCCAGAAAGGCAGCAGACAGGCTGACGGCCCACCTGATGGTAAGTGGTTACCGTCGCCTATGAACAACTGCAACACCAAGGGCATCGCTGTTGTGTTGCTGACCTTGAAGAGTGCGTTTCAGTCCCTTCTTGAAGAGCCCCATATCATAGTCCTGAGGAAAAACCGTGCCGGGCAACCCATTCCACAACGTCAGCGTACGCATGAGGAAAGTTCGAGAGAATAATATACTTATAATGGACTCTCTATAGTATTCAATATATCTATTCAGATACTTCGAGTAACCTCCCAGTCGTCATTTCGTTTAACGTAAAGACCTGGGCGACCGAGCCTAGCTCGGTTCTTCAAGAAATATTTTCAAACTAAAGTAAACTGTTTAGTTTGCCTCACAAAATTAACATTTTTTTTAATAAAAAAAAAATATTTAAAAAAATATATCTCTCTTATAATTATAATAATACAATAACTTATTAATTAAAATAAATTGTTAGATTTGCCTTACAAAATTGGCATTTATGTATTAAAAAAAAATATTAAAAAAAGATGTTTCTTTTGATATCATTCAAATTCAAACTGGGGTTACACGGATTTTAGAAACAACCGATTTCCATCTGAGCTATTTTTGTTTTCACCTTTGCCTAAAAAAAAATGTTCTATGAATAAAATGTAGCTAGATCAATTTAAAACTACCTACATACCAAATTTCACGGAAATAGATGTCGCCGTTTCCGAGATCCTGAATATATACCAATTTAAAAATATACAAGAATTGCTCGTTTAAAGGTATTAGATAGATTTCCTATTTATGAGCGCGTCATGTATCCTTGTGTAAATATTGTATTCATAACAAATTTGAGGGTTCTCGTTATTCTTGTTCCAACTTGGTGCTGGTCGTTACAAATGTCCAGTTGCCTAAGTAACTTAATTTAAAATAAAAATATCTAAAAAAATTAATTATCGAATTAAAAATACAGAAATGCATCAAAGAACCTTCTAAAATAGAACGCATGGTAACCCCGCACAGAACGTAGCTTATTTAATAGTTTCTTAATTACTGCTAATCTCGCTACAGTGCAGCACCCGCCTAGTAATTTGCTTCTATTTAGCTCGACTGACGAACTGAATCGACTGGGTTTCAGCTAAATTAGACGCGAACAAATTCGCCAGTGCAAGTCATTTTGTACGATTTGCGAAATTTATTCTAATCGCTACCTACGTAAAAATAGACTGCCAGTAACTGTAATAGATTTAAAGTGCTCTTAAGTATAAAAGATAGAAAATAAATGTGGATTTGCATTTTGGAAATGTTAATTAAAGAATTTAAAGTGGAAAGGAATTTTCGCTGCATTCTAATTCTATGCAGATTCGGGTCTTGTACTTTATAGGCAGGGGTAATTATACTAATTACAGAGAGCATATGTAAAGTAAAAAAGCGTCGCTGCTGTCGCACCTTTGGCACATTTAATTAGTAGGCGTCTAAGTGCCTAAAGCCATTTTTAAACCGATTACTACTTTTAACACAGCAATTTGATTAAAACTTTAAAATGTGAATATTACATATTATTTATTTCAGATTCAAAGAAGCGAGTTGTAAGAATAAACAAACATGTTTAATTTGAATATAATCTCATCCTGCTACAGGTAAACATAATTTGCATAGAATGAGAAGAAATATCAGTAAATCCTAAAACTTAAGACTATCAATATAAGGGTTTCTAACTAAAGCTAAAAGCACATCGACTAAGAAATTGCAGAGGGGCGTTATAAGTGTATTACAAACATAGTTTCATTCGGGAAAAGTTATAGATATTCCATAATTGAAATCAAAATTCCTGGCAAAATAAAAATCAGAACATGAGTTCAATACCAGATATTTCAATGAAGTTATCAGTAAATGAAACATTTTAGCGCAAACATTATAGAACGGTATGATATTTCTTTATACTTATCTAGCTAATTACCATCCCAGTGAACTTTAGATCTGACAACTACGATGAAGCCTTTTGTAGCTTAAAAGTGGTTTTGTCTTCAGCGACATCGTTATTCAACATCGAATATGATTATTAGAACTAAGATTACTTTAGAAATAAGGGAATTTTCGCATAAAATCCCCATTGAATTCATCCAAGAATAATTGAAAAAGGTGCGTGTATAAGACATTCGACCGCAATCCCACCAGAAATACAACGAAACCGTAATAAACATAAAAACAAAAACAACATGGGACTTATAAAATTTGGCATATCCCCAGAACCATTCATAGTAATCCTTCCCGGCGCGGCGTTAGAAATTTAAATTAAGGGACCGCCGGACCACGGTTTTAATATTTCAACCGGCAACGTTGAATACGCTGTGTGTTAGTGAATTAATTATGCAAATTAGTTTGCGGGCACATTGAATATTAGCGAACATTACACGGTTAATGATGCGTACGATACGATATTTTGGATTTGATTGCGTGCGAATTCGCTCAATTTTGTTTTAACTTTTATCTCAATTTGGAATCTGTGGCTTTACGAACAGTAATAAAATCATGATCTCATATGGCTAATTTGGTTAAAGTATTTTCAACGATTTACTAAGTGTTGTTTTGAAGAGTTGACTTGGATTTCGTTTTTGCTAAATCTAAGTATTTTTGTAGGATTGCTGGAATTGCTTGTTTCGAATTTAACGACATCAATAACAATCTTATCTGCAAATCTATAGTATTCGGATTTCTTTACTCCAATCTAGATGGTATTGATATCACCTATGATAATATGACTTCACCAGGTTTACGTTTAAAATGTATGATAATTAGGGTATTACAAATGCCTTTTGTTGCAGTATTATATGATTTATACAATGATATTATAAAACCATATCATTGGATTTATAATAATGTTTCGAGTCCTTGAGTGAGATATTCTAAAACAGCATGTAAATAATTGTAAACCAAACATTTACTCCTTTTGCTTATATCTATTCCACAAATTCTTCTTACTAATTGCTTGAATTCGTAAATACGTCGTGGACATAGCTGGTAATTCACATTATGCCTTTCCTCTAGATGTGACCTTTACCTAGTTTCTCTATATACCTAACAATTGGTATTTTATAAATCTTTATTCATTCCACTCTTTGAAAATTCAAGCAAGTCTGTCAGATTTCACAGAAATTTACGGTAAATAGTCTTTCAATCTTACTTGATTTGTATTTGTAATAACCGACAAGGCAGTAAAGTTTATACAGTTAGTTAAACATTGAAGGATTTTGGATAAGATGGAATAAGCCAGCGTGGTAAGGATGTTTACTAAATAAAAGTGACCGATTTGATTGCTTAAAGGTCGCTTGAAATTACATTTGAAATTGAGCAGCGAGACCTCTATTTAAAAAAAAAAGTTATGTACTCTAAAACAAATATCGTACAGCAATTGTCTTGATTATTTTACCACAGAGTATAACTCTTTGGTATATGTAGACTAGTAGCTTGTCTCTGTAAGAATTACTTAAAAGGTTTGTCACACACTCTATTACATTAATTATTTGTAATTAACTTTTACCTGAGAATTAAAATTTGTATTAAAAAGAAAACTATTTATACTTCATCTATTGTTATGTGGTTGAATTAATTCAGTAATATTACCAGACTTGTCCACAGTATCTCTGAATAGTTTTATGTAATCCAATGAACAGTCATAGTCCGGTGGAGCTGTTGAGACCTTGCTAGATCAATAGCGTAGTCAGTTCGAGAAAAGAAAACCAATGAACAGTAAACTAATTTTTTATATATACTGGCTTTATCCGCGGTTCTGTTTGTATAACCTACAAAGTTATTATATATTTAATTTTTATCTCAGAACCTTATTGTTCACAATATTTATTACCTCAACAAAAGGATCAAATTAGATTCCGTATAAGATTGCTTATACTGACGAAATTATATATATATATATTAAGGTTTGCTTGAGATCTATACATGCATGTTGAACTTAACATTTTAAGTTTGCTTTGTCACTTAAAAATGAAGTGATTTTAGTGGAAAAATAGTATTAGTAGTTTAAGTACTGCCGATTCTGTATTGTAATTTATTTATTTTTATTTATTTCGTGTTATAAGACACACTAACATATAGATAGAGAGACGTTACCTTTTGTAACATGTATTGTATATCATTAGTTAATTAAACATAACACGCTTGTAAAATATACCTTTTAGTAGTGTTTGTTTAAGTCTAAAATTACTTAGTACCTATTCCAATTAAATTAATTCCGTATACAAACTTAACCGTTACTTGTAACCTAATTCGGTAGTACTTGAGACGCGGCTTTGAATCTAGCCCCAGGTACTACCAGCATTCGTGTAACTCCAACATTTATAAATTTGATCATGTACAACTTTATGATTTAAATCGGATTGTCTTCATATATAAACTTCAGTTACAAATTTATGGGTTCCTATACCGGCTAAAGAATTTATAGTATCTACAATTGATATCAAACTGAACTTATTATCTTTATAAGCCCTAAGTAATATTCTAAATTACGAGAGTTTGTTTATTACGCATTAGGTATTAAACCAATCATCGTGTAATTTTGTATACATGGTTTCAGGAGTAGAGAAAAAAAAACAAATATCTTCTTCCCCCCGGAAGGGCAGTACTATTTCCAAAAGAAGACTCAAACCTATATTGACGCAAACGAAGCTGCGAACAAAATCTAGTATATAGTTATAATATGAAATTTTCTATAAATCCGCATATTCATGAATATAAATATTAATATCCTCTGACATTAATTATAAACAAAACATCAAAGTTATCTGATGAAAGAAGGCGTTACTTTATGGAAATATAGTGGGCTTTTGCACGTCCACCTGGAATTGATTGACCGCTGCCACGTATCACTGCAACCAAAAATGTTTGATTTTATGCAATATATACGAGAAAAAGTTAAATAGGGAACCAGCAATAGAAATAACGAAATATTAGTGATTAAACAACAAACAAAATTAAGTCATCTTGTTCTTGGTTGACAATTAAACCCGACGTCAGATGACACTCTTGGTATGTAACCATAAAATATAAACAAATGTAATTCCTCAATTGTAACAGGTGGAAGTGTGGAGGAATGTATCCTACAATATTACAAAGCATCAAAAAGCGAAACAATGGCATCCCTTTTTGAGTACATTAAGAAATCTTAATATATTTCTATGTACTTAGCTATTCTATGTTGATTTGAGATTCTATATCAAAATAAAGACACGTCATGTCTAGAAATTGTTGAAGTACCTGTAAGTGTGTCTATAATTACTAGTGGGCGCCCAGTGGTCGATATTCGACCATAGTTAATTGATTTTTCAAAGTTTGAACTTTATTAGGATTCTTTTGTCAAAGGCTATACTTGTATAATCAAAAGTTTTCATCATGGCTACTCAGTTATTTGCCATTTGCCAAGATCTGTAATTATATAAACATAAAAAAATGTATGTGTAAATAAAAATTGAATTATAACAACATAACTTTACGAAAATAAATAAATTTATCGCAACCCATGACACAATTTTCAATTAATTTTACACGACACCATGGGGTGGTATTTCTGGGTGATATTGAATTAAATGTAGTCTATTCATTATGACAAATAGTGATATGCCCTGTATCATCGTTTGGAAGAGTAAGGGATGCACAATACAATCAAATGGTGAATCCAAGACAAAGACGTTTTTAATACTATCATTAGCTTTTGAAAATAAATTCTTTTTTATCGATACATGAGGTTGAATTGCAACATTGTAACAATTGCAACATTGTAACCGCGGAGGTCTGGATTACTTTTATGAACAAGATAATTATTTTGATTATACTAAGTATTATTTGCCTCATTTTTTTATTAATTCATCATTTGAAGTGAGTTCACCATAAAAAATAATAAACATTACAATAATAGTTATCTATACTAATATTATAAAGCTGAAGAGTTTGTTTGTTTGTTTGATTGAACGCGCTAATCTCAAGAACTACAGGTCCGATTTGAAAGTTTCTTTTAGTGTTAGATAGCGTATTTATCGAGGATGGTTATAGGCTACATATCATCACGTTAAAACCAACAGGAGCTGAGCACTAATGAAGAATGTCAAAAAAACGAGCTATTTTTGAAGCTTCCGCTGCGTGTTAATGTCAGTATTATATGCGTTGCCATGGTAACGCGATAACATTCTATCGTAAATATTTTCATGGTTTGTTTTGTGTTCCTACTCAAAAAGTTTGTTCTACGTTAGTTTTGTTTTCAATTTTGAATTATACGTGGTACGTTTATATCGCAAGCATTCCCAAAGTTTATTTTGTGTTGTTATTCAAATAGTTTAGTAGTAATAATATTCGTCTGGCGAAGGAATTGATCCACACTGTCAATTCTGAAGTTGTCAATATAGGTAATTATTATGTATTCTTTAGCTAGTTTTCTTTTATGTCCAAGTTAATGAAAAGGTATAAGCGCTAAATCCTCTATATAATATTTCGTAAATTTTTATCTTCTTAATTTTTAAAACCAATTCATTTCACTTACACACAATAAACAAACATTAAATTACATAAAACGCCGCCAATTTAACATAAAAGTCAAGTAACACAAAATTATGAATAAAATATAAAATCCACTGCATGACAGAATGAAATTCCGCCAAAAACTCCTCAAAAAGTTTATTGTACGTTAGTTTTGTTTCCAATTTTTGATTTATGATATATTACGTATTATAAAAATAAAGTGTGTGTATGTAATATTAAAATAAATACTTTTAGGTTAATACATATATCTGTGGTGCTAAAAATATTAACATTTATTTTTATTCTGTCGATATGTCTGTTTGTTTATTTGTTCCGAGTAATCTCCAAAACAGCTGGACCTATTTGAGCGTTTTTTTTTAGAAATGATTACGCTACTGACCTAGCAAGGTCTTAACAGCTTCACCGGACTACAAGTAATATTTGAACGGGAATTTTACGGACAAATAACTAACTAATTAGCCGTTTTATTTTAAGCTAGAGGGTTCAGCAGACGTTGCCCGCCCTGACAATAAGACAAACTATATCTAA
Organism: Antheraea mylitta; assembly: GCA_014332785.1. Lineage (NCBI taxonomy): Eukaryota > Metazoa > Arthropoda > Insecta > Lepidoptera > Saturniidae > Antheraea > Antheraea mylitta. The sequence goes on along the minus strand of JACEII010000018.1, from coordinate 2,069,095 downwards.
CCCTTGCTCAAGAATCATTTTAGTGAAAACGGCATGAAGATGCGTTATGTAGTTTTGATCTTTTTTTTTCTCCAACTGACTACACTATTGACCTAGCAAGGTCTTAACAGCTTCACAGGACTACTAAGGAGAGCGCTTAAGGCACTCAACCGATTTTTTGATCTTAACGCAAACAGACATATAGAGAAACGTGGCAGAGGACTTTGTTTTACACTATGTAGTGATGAACTGTTACCCGTGCATCCATCTGTGTGGAATTGATTCAAAATATGTTGTTCACTGTAAACATGCGCGTAAGACGTGCGCTGTACTCGACTCCAAGAATAAATATAATTGAAAGTCAAATGTTTATATGTGATTTAAATTATAGCAACGTATATCAATAACCTAATTATATCGACAATATGGGCATATTATATCCATATAATAAAATATTTTAAACATGTTCGATAATGTATAGCTAAATATTTTTAATACTTTCTAATATAGTGTAACTGAGCATTGAGAATGGTATATAGTAGTTTAAAGTTTCAGGTATGTAGCTGATGATAAATCCCATCCCATTCGACACACTGTTAGTATTCACATATGTAAAGTACATGTTACCTGTTACAGTATATGATGTGCGTGTCGTACTTACAAATATTTTTGAGAGAGTTGTTGAAGTATGGTTGGGGTCAGGGTAGACAAATTAACACTTGTAGGTATTTTCAATATTTAATTGGGCAGAGCTTCGCCTCACAGAAGTTTGTATATAACAAATGTGTAGATAGCACCGACATCTTGCCTTTTATAGGCCGAACTATGTAAGTCAAGGCAATAATTATTTACATATAATCGTACAAAATAATTAAAGTAACACTAAAATAATAAATGACGAACAAATTAACGTTATTTAAGCAATACAATCATTTTATACAAATACTCTTATTTATGTATCTGTAATATGTTGTGAAATGTCGATCAGCGACATCTTGCCTGTTGTAGGCCGAACTATGCAAGTCAAAGTAATTAATATTTATACATAATTCTACACAAAAGTGATAAATAACGGTCAAAGTAATATTATTTAACCAATTCAAACACTTTGTACAACTACTGTTATTATCATATTATAAAATTATTCTTATCTTTAATGTTTCGATATAAAAGTGTGTATGTATATATAGATCAGCGACATCTTGCCTTTTATAGGCTGAACTATGAAAATCAAAGTAATTACTATTTCCTCATAATTCTGCATAATAATTTATATAACACAAAACAATCAAACTATAATTCAAGTGACAAAATCAAATTAATGTTATTATTAGAGTAACACAATAATGAATTATATGAACTATTTATAATTTATGTAATTCTCATTACGGCGGCGCTAGCGTCAGCTATCCGGTAGCGTTGTGGTATTGCTTCCCGGACGCCATTCAATGGCACCGGAGGTGGATATTAACAGAGTATTTCTGTAATTTACACATGTAATCATAATTTTACATTTATTTATATTTAAAAAACGCGTGCGAAGCCGCGGGTAACAGCTAGTATATTACAATATCATTGTTGAATGTAGGATGAAAAATGGTAATTGGAAAGTAAGAGTTAAAAAATACATATAGTCGAGCATAGCAACCTCATTCCTTCACAACCTTTTTTGAAATTCGTAATTATTGACGGCTGTCAAAATATCTTTTTTATTTACATGTGTGTATAAGTTGTGTAAAATTCGCGTAGTAGTGTGAGTAGTGCATATTTTATTTAAAATTAACAGCTTTCTGCACTTCTCCGCCATATAAACTTTAACTTTGCCAAATTTCAATTTCACCCGTTTACGGCAAATAGGTTAAAAAGGGGTACAATTTTTTTGCTTCACGTATTAATATATAGATGTATCTATGTGTGATACACAGTAAGAAAATGTTACTAACTAATAGTTATTTAGTTACGGTAGTACTAGAATTTTTTAAACTCTGAGGTGTGTACATTTATGGTAAACGAGCCATTCCCAATGTTATTAATGTTCCACTAAAATTGCTCGATTGAACTTTAAAGAGATCGTTCACCAAAGTCATCGGACGTCACGTTGACGGTTTGTGGAAAAGGGAATACTGCTCCGCTAAAATGATACTGGACCACATATATAGACTGTGTCCCTGCTTGTTTTTTTACAAACAGCCCTTTAGAAACTCAATACTCTCGCAAATACCAGCACGAGCGTATCTGCGGCACGAAATAAAATGCGTCGACGCTTTGACAAAGCGTTGCCGTATCGCGTGTCGCTAGACAAACTGACGTCATTACTGCACTCGCTATAGCGTCGTTCCACATATTAGAACATGGCAATAAATACATATACTAGGAGTAACAATAAAATCATTGGTACAAGCACGTTAAGTGTATACGTTATATTTATTAAACCTACACATGACACCGAGTAAATGATATCCGTTACACGAAATGGCTATAAAATATAACAAACAATCATTGCTATAACAAAGATTTTTTTTATATCATTTAAAAGGCAAACTAACATACGGGTCGCCAGTTGTTAAGCTATCACCGCCGTCCATAGACACTAGCAACCCGAGAGTGCAAGTGTGTTGCCAGCCTGTGTTTGAAGGAATGAAGAGAAAGGGAGAGGGGAAGGGAGAGGGGAAGGGAGAGGAGATGGGTCTCCGGCGCTCTCACTGACCGAACAAAACGCAACAATGCAAGCACTGTTACTTCACGTCGGTTTTCTGTGAGAGGGTGGTGCTACCCCGACAAGCCGATCCATTCATGCTGAAACCAATAATCGCTTCAGCTTGGCTCTACCACATACTAAATACAAAAGATAGCATTTTGCAATGATTGTTGCAATAAGGTTATAAAAACAAGTATTTTACAAATTAGATATATTTACAGTCCATTACAATCATTTTGACAGTTTTAAAACACACTAGTAGGCGCCCAGTGGTCGATATTCGACCATAGTTAATTGATTTTTTAAAGTTTGAACTTTATTAGGGTTCTTTTGTCAAAGGCTTTCATCATGGCTACTCAGTTATTTGTCATTTGCCATGATCTTTGTTATATAATCATTAAAAGAAATCTATGTGTAAATGAAATTTAATCATAAATTGGAAACAAAAACCACGTGGTAAATCTCAAATTTTAACCAA
>JACEII010000018.1:2013273-2060940 GCA_014332785.1 Antheraea mylitta | reverse complement strand
GAAAATAATTAAAATTTTCACTTTTGATCTGCTGAACTCTGAAAAAAAGACATCGATTGAAAACAAGCCGTGAAAGTAGGCATACCTAACTGTATTCGCCACTGTTTTCCGTCGAAATTACCCGCCTTCCACGAAAACAGTCTTCGCGAAAGTTTTTTTTTTTACGTTTTATAATTACAAAAAGTAAGGGAAGAGCCTATTAATTCGATCGCCGACACAAATTCCAATTTCAAAGGTTTTCCTTGCGTAATTCGTTTTTGTACCTACTTTTAAAGTCTAATTGTAATAATTTGTAAAATTTATTTTCTCACAAAGTTTTGCACGTTTCTTCGCACACTTAAAAAAGTTTAATGTACCCCTTCGCACATTTTAAGGTACCCCTATGTTATTTTTTGTATTCGAGACTATTATTTTTACACGAATAAGCCTATGAACCAGCCAAAAAAAAAAACATAAGATAATTTTCATCCAGAATATACTGAAAAATAGGTAGATGGAGTTGTCGGAAATAATCTTTATATATAAGCAGTTGTCTTTAAGTATTGTAAGCGCTTATACATGTATCTTACATACACTTCATCCGAATTACATTAATATAAGCAGAACCGCCAATTACACTACATTATGTAGTCTGTTCTTTAGTATTTGTTATAACTTTTATTTGTAAGTGTTATATCAAAATTTTTGACAATCATAAACTAATTTGTATTTATCAAACGTGCAACCAACAATTTTTGCGATTTCATACTATTGTACCTTTGACATCGTAAAATAAATTAATTTAATATATTATAAATATACGTATTGTATTCAATAGATTACGTAATAAATCATAATATATTATCATTTTATAAATAAAAAGCATTATATCACGGCGCACTTGAACAAATTTGCGATTTATGAATCTGTATTAAAGGCAATGCCCCATAACCCCAGGCCCCAGGCAATAACTCATGCCCCGATTCACATGATATAGAAGTTTAACAAATAAAAAATACCACGGCATTGTTTGTAGTTCGGTGAAGCTGTAAAGGCCATAAAATTAAGGCCAATAGCGTAGTCAGTTCGAAAAAAAAAAAACTACGGCATTGATTTTAAGGTTTTCGATTTTCTTTTATTTCCTTTGGTATTATTTTTAGTACACATTACTTTCTTGTATACTTGAAATAAAATTTCATGGTGTTCTTGAATAACGTAGTATTATAAGAATGTCACCTATATTCTGCGGTTTCCTTGTTTTTTACTGATCCCGTCCGCGGCGCCCAAAATCCTGAGCGGCGTAACACGTTGCGCCCGCACTGTGGTATTATTCTCAATCCGTGTATTTGCCTACATACATTTTATATGTTATCCGCTCCTAAAAGTGTTAGTGACATTAAATATTACATTGGATATTATAATATTATATTAGATAGCCTACATTGCCTGATATGTTACTCGACGGTATGCTCTATGATTTTATTGTGGTTTTTGTGAACGCAATACTTTAGCAGTGATGAGTACTCGTACAAATAAACAGACAGACAGACACTTCCAAAAACGATTGAAATGTATTTTATTACTTATTCTTAATCACCTGCAACATTTTTTGAAACGAAGTTCCTTATCGCGCGTTGTGAAAGGGGGCTAGACAGAAAAAATTCTTACGAAAAGTTGTCACGACACTTTTTGCTATAGTAAGCTATTGTAAGTTGTGCGGCGTCGCATGTTTCTCTGTCTGTCTCTCTCTCTCTCTGTCTCTCTCTCTCTTATAGAAAGCAAGCCAGATATTTTCATTTCTATTTCGCATTGAACAGTGTGGTGTCGCGACGATTATTTTTGTTGAGTGTATACAGGTTTTTTGTAAATAATAATAATAATAATAATGATCCCAAACATATGTTTCCTACTTCAGATACCACAAGCCAATTATTACGAAAATTGAGCCTACTGATTAAGTTTATATAACATTATATTTGTTAATAATAAAAAAAATATTATTATAACTTAAAAAAAAAAAAAAATTTTATTACAATTTCTTCACTAATTAATCGAAAGGAACTTCGTAAAGTTTTTTTTTTGACAAAACTCTGAATCGTACAAACACGTGAGATTTATACTCTTATAATTATAAATAAATACATATATGTATAGATAACTTTTCATTGTAGTTTCTTACCAGCGTTTAAACTCTCTCTCGAGAGACCGACGTAAGTTCTGTGAGTAATAATTTTAAAATATTCGCATAGTGTACACAAGCACTTACTGTTTAAAGTTGCTTCTGTGTTCCCACTTTGCTTAGATGACTACTCGTGCGCCAAGTTGTAAGTGTTTTAAAGTTTGAAGCATAATGTTTGTTGTATAAAACTGTAGATGTATCACTTACACTCTGTGTTTTAAAGTCTAATCTCCATTGTTGTTAAAGGCAAGTGAACAATGATATTGTTGAAAATTTCATACTTACATACAAAAGTAATGATATTATTTCAACTGTACATGCTATTAATAACCTATTTCTAATAGTTAATCTAGACTGCACATATGCAGAGGAATGTTTTTAGAGTCTGTCATTTTTTTACCATTTGCGATAGACGAAACAGCTTGATGAATTTAACACATCCGATATCTTTAGATTCGTCTTGACTTTTGGAATAACATCCTTGCTAATGTTCTGAATGTTTAGTGTGAGCTTGTTTGGTACCCTTTGAAGCCTTAATCGTTGAATCTATCTCACGGAAACTGTTTCTTTTCTTGACTGAAAATTATCCTTTGTGCACCCTTGCCATGTGTATGAAAAATTTCAAAATGTTAGATTGAGTGGTTACAGCGTAAATGCGTAACAAGCTTACTTTAGTTTAGGTTACTTACTTAAGTCTATGATGTGTAGAACTTCATTTTTGTGATTACTGGCTTTGTTGTTTTAGGAAAACTTTATATGGATGAATTTTTGGTTACTTTTTATATTTAACGAGTTTTACTTGTTGTATCCCAAGGGTAAAAATAACATTATACAAAGCTTACTGTCAGAGCTTCTATACCACCAATCTCTCGACCTCATATACACCGCTTACGTACAATGCATTGCGTATACAGTACGTAAATGACTTCAGGGTATTGTTGGGTCTGGTTTGATATTATAATCCATCGAGCATGTTTTCTGAAGCTCTTGTGGATGATGTTTATAGCAGTCATTCGAAAAAAAGTAAACACCCTAAGGAATCGATTATGTGGCAGCTCAAATAATATTTTGAAGACGTTATCAAGTAGACCTGATCGTTTGTTTACAAATGAACTAAGTTGTTATAAGAAAAACATATAGGTATAGCATATATAACCTGAAAAGTCTTCTAACATTAAAATTCTTCTCATACTCGGTTTAGCCATTTAGACATTACAACAAAAAAGCAACAAATACTTTGTTAGTAATTATATACACAAATAATTACCTTGACAAAAAAAATCATAGATGCGATAACCAACAAAGGCACGTTTCGTGACAACCAATCTCTAATGGCTTTAAAAATGTGTCCAATTTACGAATCTAAAAACAAACAAATGTTAAATAAACAAACTTTGAAAAATTTCATACACGGAAAAAAATGGGAACACGAAAAAAAAAAACACAAACAAAAACAACGCAAACACAAAAATCGTCCAAACGGAATGGAAGACAAGCGAAAAAATACAGAAAAGTTAGCAGACATTTGTTTGTAACTTCATGACGTAATAAACTGCTCTGAAACAGTTTCGGGCGAATTAAACCGAAAAAAGTATAGCAGTCAATTTAATGCGAACTTTCCATTGTTTGGTTTTTAGTTAAATTACCGGTTATTTCGACCCGAAAAGTCAAATTACTTTACAAAAATAATGAATTTATGTTCCAGCATATAACTAATATTGTAAAAAACTTTTGGAGCTACTTTCTAATATGCTTGATGGCTCACTCTCAAATTGAACATCTTTTGCCAAGCATCTATAGGTATGTTCAGGCAGATATACTTGAGAGGCAGTTCTTTCTACATTTTGCTTGCTTACCATCTTGGACGTCATCAGGTAAGATTTTGATCAAAGCCCAATAGTATCTATAAATTATAAAGAAGTAGCTCTAGCAATTCTTTTATTTCTTTTTTTTTCTTTATTGAAGCACGACAAAGTGACTGCACTATACCTGATGGCAAGCATAGTACAATCCAAAAACAGTGGCGACCACCGAGAGACAGATCATCCATCGTCGGTCGCCGCCGTCATGCCGGCCATAATGACGAAAGTCACCTGGTACTGAATATGCACAGGCTGATCCCGAAACGCGACGCGCAAAAGCGAGTCACTATGACGGGCTTTTTCGTCATGTACATGGTGGTTGCGACCCAGTCGGGCTGTTAAGCCCTACCACCCCGCTCTCGCCATTGCCTCGTTCGTTGATCAGCAGGGTGCACCACGTGCAGGTGAAGTTGGCTTGGGTGTCTCAAGTCTTAAGATGTTACTCGACACCCCTTACACCCCTATACCCCTTACACCCCAAAACACCCCTAACATTTTGTTAAAATCTTTATAATGTCTATCTTTGTAGTATTTTGATTGAGTTGACCTCATAGCGTATGCTGTGGCAGCTTATAAATACTAATGTTCCTGTACTCTTTTCATAGTGTTAATTCATGTTTGATGTACTGCTCACTAGCTGTCCAATTATAAATCTCTATAAGTATATTTTTTCTGTCCGTTTGTATATGACTGAAGTTCTCCTAAACGGTTGCACCGAATTCGATGATATTTAGGTGTATTGCTGAAGATTTGCTAATGGCTTTAATTTACAATTGGACACGGTAGGTGGCACTGCGGTTGATTTTTATGATTTTTTTATTACAACCTCCGCCAAGCCCACTAATAACTTAATAGCTAAATATCAAGATGATAATGTGACTGAAGTCTTGGTATATATTATTGAAACATCTTTTGCTTGTCTAGACTAGGCTCTGTAATAGTTGAACACATTTTGACAAGACTTGTACTTGCAGATTGATAACATTTTAAGGTATTATTTAGGCTAAATATCATTACATATTCTAGAGGGGCTAGGCAGTAATCATAAAAATGTTACAAAGATAACTTTGAAATCACTAAAACAGTCACAGGGGTTTAATAATAATTTTACCAATTCTGAGAAACAAAACAAATATTTCGTAATATAAGTAGTGTTTGTCTGTCCATTAAGATGCTGTTTAGATAACCGACTTCCTGTTAGAGGTTTAATATCTTCAAATTGCCGACTAACATTTTCTATTAAACTAGTTATTCCAACGACTTCACACAGATTTTCACGCAATTATTAATTTCGGCTCTGTACCTTTTACTTAATTTTAAAAAGGCGGTTCTCTACTCGGCTGCATTATTTTAATGCTTGTTATCCCAAAACTTTGTGATTTATTAACCGATTTAGATTTTTTTTTAAAGCGGATCTTTAAGCTCCATTTTCATTTTCATTTGACTTTGAACTTAGATGTACATTACGATACTTAGGATACTCCAGAGAACTCACAATAAACCAACAGGAGGTGTGTAGTAATTAAACAGTTTGTAGGTTTTAGAAAATATTAACAAAATTGTTGAGTCAGTGCCACACTGCCAACAGAAGTGATACCTCAAAGCGATGAAATAACTGTGTTATTTTGTAATTTTTTAAATTAATATTAGTGTGTATTATTTAAATGTCATAATTTACATATATTAACATTAGTCTGGTTTTCACATTTATTAGCACACGGGACAAATAACTATATTCATTCTCATAAAGTTAATTTATCTATCAAACCTATAATGAGCTGCAAAATATCACTATTACATGTAGACAGGTATGTACCACGCGGCGCTGGTACGACGCAAGCCACACAAGCACAACGGTCGGTCAGGCTTACTGGCATGTCATTACGGAAATTGTAAGTTTATCTCCTGTCAAAAATACCGCTCGACACGTCTAAAGGAGTTATTACTTCGAAAATAAAACCGACTTCACATAAAAATCTAGTCTAAAAAAGTACCACAATGTTTTAAACTACAGTTTACCTACCAACTTACGAAAGAGCATACAATATATATCACGTCCATTTCATATTTAAACAATACGCTACATAACACGAGTATCAGTTTTAGAGTTTTGAATTTTCAAGAAGCTCAGTACTACAATGCTTTTATAAGTTTCGCCTCAAACCAGCCGCGACTGGCTTTGATTTGCATAACACGCGTAATGCTCGGCTAACTTCCGTTTTCTTCCGTCGGAGTTTTGACATGTTCGCGATTAGAGATTCCATATTTAATTTTGTATATTTGACTATTTACTACGTGTTTATTTCTAATTGGGGGGTTGTCTTTTATATTTCAATTAGTCATTAGCCAGCGGTCTAAATTTGATAATATTTTTGGAATTCTTTAGGCGCGTCGAGCGGTATTTTTGACAAGAGGTAAATTTATAATTTCGCGCCATAACATGCTAGTAAGCGTGACCGATCATACTAGGTTTATGCGGCTTGCGTCAGAGTAGCGACGTGTAGTATAGGGGCCTGTGTACATGTAATATTGAAATTTTGTACTGGGATTGTGCAGCCTATCATATATACGTATATTTTCTCTCAAACTGACTACGCTATTGACCTAGCAAGGTTTTAACAGCTTCACCGGACGACGTATGATATATTTTATTAATTAAAGGACTGTATAAAAATGTATGTAACTATTGTTCCGAGTCCCAAAAAAGATATGTGAACGAGAGATTGATAATAATAATTTCAATTTAAAAATTATGAAATTCACACTGTGATTAATTTAAAACTTAAAAGCAGAACACAGTTATTCTAGTGTATTGCATTTTCATTTCTATCGGCAGTCCTTATAACTGCTTCGATTTTCTTGATCAATTTTTTTTTTAAATCAAAATCACGTCACCATCGTTCATCGATCCACACTATAATAGCCTTTAGACATTAAAACCCGCGTGGTATGGTGCTAGCTGATAAACCGATAATTTGCTTTAGGAATTTGTTATAAAACCTAACACTATGTACAACTTAGTGCCAATATTATTGAGGTAACTTTGCCATACAGTGTACGAATATTGTGAATTGGTAAGGATCGCGAAGTATGACAATAGAGACTTAAAATAAGGCTTGACGAAGAGTAGTCCGGTGAAGCTGTTAAGACCTTGGTAATCCAGTAAAGCTGTTAAGACCTTAGTGGGTCAATAGGGTAGTCAGATCGAAAAAAAAAGACGAAGATATGGGTTTATTATTTATTGATAAAATTAAAGATCGACAAAGAAAACAAATAGAGGAGAAAAAGGACTGATAATTTTTATCTTCGCTTATTTATAAACAGATTACAAGCTTTTGCTCGTGGCTTCACTTGCGTTAATGTAAATTTGATGTCTCGGGAACACATTGTTTTCTAGATGAAAAGTACCCATGTCCTCTTTTGTACCTTTGGTAGTGTGTAGGCAAAATTTTATAATGATAATTTGATTAGTTTAGTTTATTAGATTAGTATTAGTTCAACGTTTATAATATTAGTTAGGGTAGTTTTATCATTTCTGCTTGGTTTATATTAAAAAGCGTAACAATATTACTCTAGGTAATATTTTTAAAACCATCTATCTCTTAGTAAATGTCTGCCAAAATCGATTCAGTTATTTCAGTATATTAAATTGGACAAGCAATTCAACCTTAAATAAATTTATAGAATAACTGGTATCCACGAATACCACGAGAGTAAAAAATCCTTTCCTATATACATTCATCAATTCTAATAATTTATATTTACGACTTTAATATGTCCAGAGTAACCCTGTAACACGCCATGATTGATAATCTTGTTTATCCCTCGCGTTATGTCATTCATGATTAAAAATGATACTTTCTCGTTAAAATTTGTAAAAGCGAGTGAAAAATGTCGAATAAATTAAACAGGCAGCACAAAATAATAATAAATAGGCCCTACTATAGACCTTTACCGAGGTAACATATGTTCCTTGTCATAAAAAAAGAACTGAATAAAAAATACTGAGAGGTGCTTAAAGGTAGATAATTTGAAATTATGAGTTTTTTTATGTGAAAATTAAAAAAATAAAAATAAAAATGTTGGTCCAAAAATTAAAGAAATAATTATAATAACTAAAGCTAAAATTATCCAGGTAATCCCAGAAACCCAAAACAGTAATTTCACTAAGATCAAAAATATAACGATCATTGGTATTGTATATATATAGGCTGAAAGTTTCGACAATAGCAATGTTAACGGACGATAAACTGCACTCGATTCTCGTTCGAAATCTATTTAAAAAAGTAGGTGCTTAATATTTGACCTAATTTTCTAGAAAAATACAAAAATTATACGCAATCTAAATACGCGTCTATGTTAAAGTGAACATAGGAATAATATAACCTAACCTAACATCTGGTAGATATAACGTAATTCTATCTATTCTTTTATTATATTGTTTCTTAGATTAATGTTGAGATTAATGATTCGTTATTTAATATTACAAAATTAGCATGAAATTTCTGTTCCACAATTAATACGAATACCATCGAAATTAATTTTAAACCTGATATATCTCTAAATATTTGTTTTTAAATTGTTACAAATTGGGTAGTTAGCTTAATTTAACGACTGCCCCTTCAAGACGACCGTAGTTAAGCAACATATAACTATTTCTTTTTCACGACCAATATTGAGGAAATGCCATCACTTTAATGCCATTTTATCTAAGTCAGTGTAGCGTTACAATATTACTTTACATATGTGTGAGTAATCACGCCATTAGTTTTGTCAAAATATCATATAACGAATCTTTACTTCTAATATCATTGTCTAATACTATTTTAAACGAATTACTTAACAATAATGCATCGCTTCAAACTGCACATTATTGTCGCAAATGAAACGACAGACAGTTCGGAGCGAGACGCCGAACGGCCTTAATAATTGATGGCATTTCACTATGTAAGCAAGGTCTCTTGGACTGCGATGCAAGACAATATCTATTTTAAGTTTAGTGCTATTCTTAAGCACTGTTTGCATTTAATATTGTTAATGTATATTTGCAATGTTCCTTATGAGTTAACTAGTGCTATATATTTCACATATTCGAGCACATTTAAAGTTCTGCTACAGAATAAAAAAAAAATAAAAATAAAAATGAAATGTTTGTATGTAATATTAAAATAAGATATTTTTTTATTTATTTCCAATAAATTTTCACTTATTGGATATGAAAATATAGAGATACTGGTAACAAAAATGCAATTTTAAACATTTTTCTCGGTTTGCCTATCTGTCTGTTTGTTTGTTTGTTCCGGGTAATCTATAAAACGGCTGGACCGATTTTGACGAAAATTTTACTGTTAGATAGCTGAAATTACAGCGGATAACATAAGCTCCTCTAATTTAGACTAGCTTTTAACCGCGGCTTCGTTTACAGTGCTATATCTAAAATGGTTGGACCAATTTTCTTGAGTCTTTCACTAGCAGATAGCAGATATTTTAATTTGGTTAGCTATTAACTGTGGCTTAACCCGTAGTGCTATATCCAAAACGGTTTGACCGATTTTGACCTGACTTATACTAACTGTTACCTACGACTTCGTTCACATGAAATTTAGCAAGATTTGAAGACATTAATTCAATCCATATATTAATTAGAGATATAATTATTAACTTATTGTTTACAATTCAACATTATAATTAGTAGTAACATATAATAGATGTATCTATTTTTTACACATAATTTGCACAAATGTTATAAATATTTTTTTGGTAATTAATGTCAGTCATATATTTGCACTTTATTTCGTACCAATTGTTGGTTATATTGATTAGTTATAAGTAAGAAATTAAAAAAAAAAAGTAAATAATTATAATGGTATCTATATATGTAATAGGTACCCACATATGGAATACAGTAAATATTATCGATAATTAACCTTAACTTGTATGAAACACTTTTAAACCTTTGGCATATCATAGGAATGAACACAAAATATTTGCAGAAATCACAAATACGGGTGTCAGACCATGGCCAAGCGCAATTTTTATGTGTCCAGGACCAACACATGAGGAATCTGATTCATGTTTCCCCAAGAGTAACATTCGAAACCAGTATTCCACAGAAAATACACTTCTTCTGGGGATCGTTCGTCTTTCTGGCATAATCGAAACAAAGTAGACCTTGCCATATGAAAGTGTTTTGCAGCTCTTTGATAACCCATTTTTTCTCTCTTGCTAATTTTATAGCTCCTGCCATATTCTCGGATTTCCATTATTTTTACATTGTCTTTAAGTTGATGCCTACTATTCTGATAAAACATGAGAAATGTATAATTAACAAAATCATCAAATCAGTTTATACATATGAAAGCCAATTATAGAATAGTCCATAATTGGATACTGTGATCTGTCCATATTGGGATTTTACAAAAACTTCAAGCTGACATTAACATTTTTATATTTAAAAAAGTAATACAATCAAATACCGCTAAAACCTAAAAAATATCTAAATGGTCTTTAGAAGCTATAAAAAAAAACAATACTATGTGCACTTTTAGTACAAAAAATTTGTATTTTTTACATACCTTAGAAAGTTATGTGTTATCGACAAAACAAAACATTGTCACAACAACGAAAAGGTTCATTCGACTGGCATGCTGCAACTTCTACGCCCGAATGGAGATAGTAAGATGAAGACAATAATTATTTATTGGGTGTGTGATTTTCCGTTTGAGAGAAATGCCGATATTCCATATTAGGATACTATTCCATATTTGGTCACTTTCCTCTACTGTTCATATTGTTTCCTGCTATTTTCATAAATGGGTATTATTGCGAACTCTTCCGAAAATAAAAGCACTAAAATAAATAAATAACTACATCAGAATACGTAAAAAAGTACCAATAAAAATTAAAGTATCCTTTTTGAGAGAGATTGGTAGATTTATCACTTTTTACCACAATCTTATCTTTGGTTAAATGGTGGTGTATTCTCAGATGGCAAACAAGTTAAACCTAGACTCACTCTCAACTGCAACTACTGGATCACATCTATATATGCTTGGACAACATTTTTATTTAAAGAAAATAAATCAAAAATACTTTATCCAATTAAGGTCCTAAGAAGGCGCTCATGAACGTCAAAACTACCACCAATTTGTGAAACAACCTAAGCAGCGAGAAGAACCGATAACAAACTCGATCTGGTTATCTTTTTAATATATAACTATATATATTAGACCACAGCATAGAAGATGGTAGCTAGTCAGACGAGCTTGGAATAACTCCTACCTATTTAAAACTTAAAAATGTTTCAAATTTGATCGTATGAGAACTAAGATGCAAATAATTTCTTTATTGTTATATTTCTTATATACTTTAATTAGTTAATTTGTACAGCCTCATTAAATATCGTGAAGCTAAAGTTGTTTATTGTATGGATTTAAATTCACATCGGGACAGACGCATCGCTACCTAACTCGCTCGAACGCCTCTAATAATTGATAACGCTTCTGTCGACTGTTAGCGCTATTTTCACTCCAACGAACAATACTATTTATTATTCCACGATATATATTTTAATGTATAAATTCGTAAAAGGTTTTATAAATATATATCCGCGATTGCTTTAAATTATTTCAAATAGCTTTATATACCCGAGATGTCTGTCAGGGATAGCCTAATCTCCTAGATATCACAATTTTACAGGTCTTTGAAAAAATAAATTAACACATTAAATCAGACAATTATATTCGGTATACCTCTTATAGCTAATAACTCTATGCTAAGCTAATATCTATATGCTGCTTTTTTTATAAAACTTATCCTATTTTTAGTCCCTTTTTTTATAAGTATTATCTTTTCCTTTTTATTATAACGAAGTATTCTAAAAACCAATTGCACCTGATTAACATGCTGGCAAGCTACCTATACTTCGATTGGCTGTCTGAAGCAATACATAATGTAACATTATTCTTTAAATTTAATTTCACACAACAATATTCAATATGAAATCCTAACAAAACAAATTACATTAAAAGATGATTTGACAAATTATTCTTTCAGCAATACGTTATCTATATATTAATACGTAAGCAAAAAAATTGTAGCCCTTTTTAACCTATTTCCCGTCAACGTATGAACTTGAAATTTGGCATAGTTAAAGTTTATATGGCGGAGAAGTGCAGAAAGTGTTTATGTTATATAAAAAGCATTAGAAGTACATTAAATTAATTAAAATATGCACTACTCACACTACTATTCGAATTTTACACAACATATACACACATGTAAATATAAAAAGACATATTGACAGGGCCGTCAACAACGACTTCAAAAAAGGTTGCGAAGGAGGTTGCTTTGCTCGACTATATGTATTTTTTAACTCTTACGTTCCAATTACCATTTTTCATCCTACATTCAACAATGATATTATAAAATATAACTATTGTTATAATGTTTATTATTTTTTATGATGAACTCACTTCAAATAATGATTTCATAAAAAATGAGCCAAATAATACCTTGTATAATCCAAATAAGAATTTTGTTCATAAAAGTAATCCATGACTTACACCTCCGCGGTTACAATGTTGCAATTCAACCTCATGTAGCCACAAAAAAGAATTTATTTTTAAAAGCTATTAAAGTATTAAAAACATCTTTGTATTGGATCCACCATTTGATTGTATTGTGCATCCATTACTTTTCCAAACGATGATACTGGGCATATCACTATTTCTCATAATGAACAGACTACATTTAATTCAATATCACTGTGTGTAAAATTAATTGAAAATTGTGACATGGGTTGCGATAAATTTCTTTATTTTCGTAAAGTTATATTTGGTTTAAATTTGAGATTTACCATGTGGTTTTTGTTTCCAATTTATAATTAATTTTTATTTTCATTTACACATAGATTTTTTTTAATGATTAAATAATAAAGATCACGGCAAATGTCAAATAATTGAGTAGCCATAATGAAAACCTTTGATTATAGAAGTATATATACCCTCTGACAAAAGAACTCTAATAAAGTTCAAACTTTGAAAAATCAATTAACTATGGTCGAATGTCGACCACTGGGCGCCCACTAGTTGTTTTAATTATGACAAATATCTACTAGTTTGCTTTTGGAGCGGCGAACATATTAAATTGGCTTCTCAACTATATTCCGATTAATCTAACACAATACAATAAAATAACATAATTTATTCTAAACTTTTACACAATACTCATACACATACATACAACATACATACATACACACAATACAAATACTAACATTACAATAAATAAGATTTTATTAAATTATGATTTATCAAACTATTAATTACTCTACATTCTATAATAAAAATCGTTGAGTAAATTTGCGTGAAAGAGCTATAAAAACATCCTTAGAAACTTTCTAATGTATAATATTAATAGGGGTTGCAAACATTTGTACTAACAAATGCCCAGTTTTTCAATATTCGCGAACTTAAATAAATATTTGCAAACAAAAATTCGCAGTGCGGAAATGACTGTACTGAAAAAACGCTGAGATATTTTTCGATTATTAAAAACGTCAAAAAAAACTTAAGCGAACACATTACTCTCAAACGCTCTATTTCAACTCTGACTGGTTAATTTCAAAGTGAGTCGAATGTAGTCTGAGGAGAAAAGTAACTAGGAACGTGTTCCGACTGCCTTTATCGGTTTCTGTCTCCGTTTAGATTTATTTATAAATCTAATTTATTTATTTACAAAATTCTACATTTCATAAGTACGCTATACAATACAAAAATATGTTGTTATATAATTATAATACTTGGTTAATAATTTATTACAGGTAATAAACAATATAATAAACCAACAATAGTCAAGAGGTTGATTACAAATCGTAAACTCACAAAATATATTATTATTAACTTTAACTTTGAACTTCATAAGAAAACATAACATAAGTTTTTAATGTTATTAACCATAGATATGAATCCAGCGTTTTCAATAAACATTAATTGATGAACGTGAAAAATTTTCAATCGAATATTATCTAATCAAATATCTGTACACATATCCCACCAACAATTTCAAATGTTATGTAAATTAAAACGCAAAGTTAGTAACATTTGTACCTCTTTTTGGAAAGTCGTAATTGTTTTTCTATTCTGCAGACTTTTGGTCCGCACCTTTTTTTTGCTTACATGTAGTATTTTGTATACGTAAAAATCGTATCCGTGAGAATATATATACTTTTTTTTATTACTTCTATAGGAAAGTCATAATTATTTATATTGTTTTCTTTAATACTGTATGGGCAATGCTTTTTTTCAGTTTCGTTGGTTTCGCAAAGAGATCATTTGGAATGTGCAATATAAAGGGGTAGACTGTAGAGGGGTAATCGTAATTTGATGCAACTCACTACCACTCCCTTAATCCGTCACATGTCTTAATCTTAGCAATCACAAACTTCACAAAACTATCAAAAAATTTGATAGCAGACCTCTTCTCCATCAAGACTAAAAGATCGAATGGACATGTACGAAGATTAATTATAACAAGGCATTATTAGTCTCCTCGTACTCTGGGGCACTCTTGAAGCAAAAGCTATTGTAGACTGGCAGTACTTACTGTTAGGGTTATTTATTGTTTTTGCATTGTCTTTGGGTTTAATGGCAACACTATGTATGGACTGTCAAATAAATAAACGTGTAATAAGTTCAAGTGTTATATGTGTTTTAATTTGCATATACATATACAACACTTACAATACGGAAAGTGTTATAAAAGTTATCAACGCAATTCAAAAGTTCCACAATTTTTATTACTTGTATTACTTGTATACACCACAAATAGTGTAGAATACATAGTTTATTTCCCCATTTATAATTATTTGTATTTTTACTGTTTTAATAAGAATTAATATATGTTAAATATGTATATTAAAAACTGAAACATGGACCGCGTAAATACTCCCGCAAGCAGTATTCAAATGAAATAACTCACTAATTAGAAGGTTGAGTCCTGCGAGTCTTAGATTCGATTTATTTAAATACGCGAACTCGTTTCTTGATGGGACGAGCGTGAGAGTCAGGACTGGCTCCATGACAGAGCTTAATTAGAGAAAGCCAGCACCTTTGGCCTTTTAATATACATTTTTTATTTAATTTGTTAAGTAACCCGGACTAATTAATAGTATGTTACTGACGTAAAAATTTATTCGCAGTGTTATTAATAAGCGAGAAATTTATGTGGCTAGGAGTTTTTTATAACTCTTTCATACTAAAACTACGCAATGGTCTTTTAGATAACTTTTCAAGATTATAACTACACTAGTCTCTGCCCGCGACTTCGTTCGCGTGGAATAGATACACTAACACGCAGCAGTTCTCAAAAGGAAAAACATCCCGATTTTTGAAACAATTTTCACCTGTGCTCTACTCCTATTAGTCTTAGCGTAATGAGATATAGCCTATAACTATTTTCGGTAAATGAGCTGTATAACACTGAAAGAATTATTCAAATCGGACCAGTAGCTCCTGAGATTACCCCCTACAACGTCACAACATCACAAACTTTACCTCTTTATAACATTAGTATAGATATATAAACCAAAGCCATTTATAATTCAAGAACGGTTGGACCGATTTTGATTATTCTTAATTTATTAGATTTGTCTCAGCTTTAAATAGCAATCAAATGTTATAAGTGGTATAGCCACGCTGAGGCTGTTACTGGTTTCAGCATTAATGGGTCGGCTCGTCTGGGGTAGTACCACCCTCTCACAAAAAACCTGACGTGAAGTAACATTGTTTTCATTGTTGCGTTTCGTTCGGTCAATGAGAGTGCCGGAGGCCCATCTCCCTTCCCCTCGCCTCTCCCTCCTCCCCTCCGCCTTACCTTTCTCCCCAAAAGCAGACTGGCAACGCACTTGCGACTCGCCTGGCGTAACAAGTGTCTATGGACGACAGTGATCACTTAACATCAGGTGATCCGTCTGTTCGATTACCTCCTATAACATAAATAAAATAAAGTTAAAGTTATAAATAAAGATTACAAAAAAATCAAATAGTTCGGTGAAGCTGTAAAGACCTTTCCAGGTCAACAGCGTTTACATATCGAAGAAAAAAAAATCACGAAGAGTAACTTTACGATAAAAATATATTTTCTCATACATTTTGTAAGGAAAGTAATTTTTGATTATATCTCGAGAAGGAATAACTGATTTATATGATTTTTTTAAGTGTAAACTTCCTTAGGCACGTTGAAGGATATTTTTTTGGCAGGAGATATAATTTCGCGTGAATACATGGTAGTAAGCGTAACCGGCCGTATAGCGCTTGTCCGACTTGCATCAGACTAACGACGCGTATTTTTCTTTTCGAACTGACTACGCTATTAACCTAGCAAGATCTTAACAGCTTCACCAAACTACTAAGTCGAGCGCTTAAGGCACTCAGCCGACTTTATTTTTGGCAACTAGCTCAAGGGTGCGCGTCACACCTTGGCTTGGCTGTTGCCTGTTACATGCAAATCGTGTCCTATCTTAGCTAACCTAGCTAACTATTTATATATGTATGAGTTGTTGGGATGTATATGTGTACCAAGTATACACACCTCAACAACTCCTCCATGTATTTATTATGAGAAAATTAGAGTTTTTTTCAGTTTGATAAGGGAAAAAAATAAAACCCTTCCACTTTCATGTGTAAGCGTGTAGCGTGCACGTGTGTGGAGGTGATAGTGTAGCGTTGTAGCAGTGGTGTAAGTTTTTGTGTTACACTGTATCGCACTAGCAGCGTACTCAAGAGCTCCCCGCCGAGGAATCGGACCTAGGCTTGAGTCGCTGCCGAGGGGGGCCTAATCTGGTGTGCGGGAACAAAATTAATCCCCAGACCACGGCGGCGTGATCTGTGGTTTCGCGGGCGTGAGCGTAAACACGCTCTGTTTCGAGAGACAGGCCGGTCGGTACTGATCGTTGTACTAACGACGCGTATTATAGCGGCCTGTATATATAATTTCTGGCAACCAAGATACAGGCTATGCCTAGTTTGGTAGCCGCTGTAAAAGTATGTGTAAAATGTAATTCTTTTATAAATAAATTTGGAATTATTGTTCGGAGAGCCAATAGATGTAAAAACCAGACTAATTTTAATAAGTTCAATATATATACATATGGAAATTCAATAGTTCAGTAATTCATTTTTCAAAAGAGAACAGTTATTCTATCGTTGAGTTGTTGAGTGTTTACTTCTAACGGCGATCCCTATAAATGTCTCAACTTTTTCTTCGTGTATCAAAAGACTGGTCACAGGGAATCGACATGAATGCAACACATGTAGAAAATGGTTTAATAGAAAGTAATGCAACAATACTTCGCGAACCCTTTCAAATTCTCTTCAATACAGCAAATGGCTTCCTACCGCGTGAACTACATTCATTTCAATGTCATTAAATACTTTCTGTTTAATTTTTTGTACTTTTAATGTTCTTTATTCAAGTTGAGTATTCATTAGATGTTAATAAAAACTGTGCAACACAACATTTATTAATCATGAGTCAGTAGTAAGTTGCTGGGTCAGCTTGTCTATACTAATGTTATAAAGAGGTAAAGTTTGTGAGTTTGTGACGTTGTGATGTTGTGACGTTGTAGGGGGTAATTTCAGGAACTACTAGTCCGATTTGAATAATTCTTTGAATGTTATATAGCTCATTTATCGAGAATCTTTATAGGCTATATATCATCACGCTAAGGTCATTAGGAGCGGAGCACAGATGAAAAATGTTTCAAAATCGGGATGTTTTTTCCTTTTGAGAACTGCTGCGTGTTAGTGTTGGTGTTAGTGTATCTATTCCACGCGGACGAAGTCGCGAGCAGAGGCTAGTAGCTTATAAATCAAAATAATATCTAAGACTCTAGGCTATACTAAGCCGGACCAAAGGAAGATGGGTCAGGGAGCCCGTCTCTCCATTGCACTTGTTCGGCCGTCTAGGAGATAGTCTACGTGTGCCAGGCTCTCTCTCTCTGTTTGGCCCAGGGCCAGCTGCCGAGGTGACATTTGTTGCTAGCTAGTACGAGCCCGTGTCACTCCATTACGGTAGTAAAGGGTAAACTGCGGGATTTTAGTTCGTGCAAATCGGACATAACACACTCTTCCCCGGGAGGGTGGCGTATATGTTAGGGATTTCCCCAAGTTAAAAAAGCGCCCTAGGCTATATCATATAACCTACATCTATATTTCTATACTAATATTATAAAGCAGAAAAGTTTATTTGTTTGTCCGCGCTAATCTCAGGAACTACTGGTTTGATTTGAGAAAATATTTCAGTGCTAAATAGCTCATATATCGGAAAAGACTATAGGCTATATATCATCACACTTTAACCAATAGGTGTGAAGAACCAATGAAGAATGTACCAAAATTGCCACCCTCTCACAGAAAACCGACGTGAAGTAGCAGTGCTTGCATTGTTGCGTTTCGTTCGGTCAGTGAGAGCGCCGGGGACCCATCTACCCTCCCCTTCCTCTCTCCCCCCTTGCGACTCCCTTGGTGGTGATCACTAAACATCAGGTGACGCATCTATTCGTTTACCTCCCATTATAAAAAAACGTACGTGAATTGAACTCGATAAATTATAACGTCGCATTAAATTTCCTTCCAAAATCTGAGAGAGTTAATGAGACCATTGTTTTAATTAGATTTCTACAGTCACGATCATCCCCTATATAATAGATTAGCTTTGCTAGTGGTTTCGCTTGCATTAACGTAGATTTTTGATGTGAAAATTTCTTTATGCGTGTTGCGCAGTATTTTTTGACAGGAGGTAACTTTATAATTTCGCATTGACCGACCGTATTGTGTTTACGCGGCTTACGTCAGACTAGCGACGTGTAGTTTAAGAGCCTGTGTACATCTAAAATTGATATTTTGTATTGAGATTGCGCAACCCATTATATTTTCGATGAATTAACAAATTGTATAAAAAGTACATAATCATTATTTCATGTGCCAATAGATGTCTAAGAGAGACACATGATAATAATTATAAAATACAAATTATAAAATTTAAATAATTGACTCTATAATTAATTTAAAATTTCAAATAATGTCACAGTTTAAATTTCATTGTTTTAAGTATTTACTTCTGTCGGCAGTCATTATGACTTTGTAGATTTTTTTAACAGTTTATTTTTCTGGGTTAAAAAAATCTTATGCCGTTTTAAGTCTCCCTGACAACGTATATATAAAATTTCGTCATGGTCGAGGTTAAATAATTAAGATGTAAATGCCTAAAAACAAACACATATTCGCATTTATAATATTAGTTAGGATAAAACTGATTAAACACGCAACGTTAGCAATTAATTAACATGAAATTACCTAATAGAGACACAAAATTCCGATTATATCCTGTAGCTAATAATTTCATATACACAAAGATGAATGTTTGTACATAGGAGTGTAATAAATCGTAGTTGTGTACCAGCCATCATGAATTGGCATACTTGAGTTTTTTTTTTGGAAAATAATTTTATGCTATCCAGTTTACTATACCTCCCCAACAGATAGAGATGCAGGTCAACAAAATTAATACTGTTAAAGACATATTAGAACATAGAAATATTTTGAACATATAGAACTCAAATATTAAAAAATATACTTTTTAAAAAATATACTTACAACAATTTTTAACTATATTCAAAACCGAAATTATAAAAAAAACAATTAAGGACCTCTTTTGAAAGTTGGTTAAAAAAGAATAAAATCCGCGAGCGGAGATGCCGGCAAAGCTAGTATGAAATAATTATTGTGTAATACAAAGGAACGCTTGGTTATGGCATTTCTATAGTCATGTCAGACATTGTTCGGAGGGGTATTAGTTACGTTATGACAACGAAACTTCATGAACGTGTTCTGCTAATGAAGACAGGGAACAAAGCAATTTCTAACAATAACAATATTACCAAGAACAAAATACATCCAATCGGCAGCTCTATCGAAAAACGAAATTCGAAGAAAAACAAAACATCTCCATCAAACGTTTCGTTTAATTCGCTATCTCTCAATAAATGCGATAAGATTTATAATACTCATCGCTTGTTAATGGAGTGTTGCAGAAAACGTAAACAGGGCTACTGTTATCATTATTTTTGTACTTAATACTAACTGACCCGCACAGCTTCGTCTGCGTGAAATCGGTTACATTTCGATTCCAATTGTATTTCCAAACTCGAATAATCTAAAAAACCTAGAACCCGATTACAGCGACTTTCACCGTTTCCAATTGTGGAACCAAATAATTCAGGGATTCACTCAAAAGCATACCAAATTGGTTTAGTGAATCACTTGCGCGTGTTTGAAAGAAATTTAGATGAGGCGAACGTAGCGCCATCTGTCATTCAGGGACATCAATAATTTCGTTTTGTTTGAAATACAAACGACCGTTGAATCACTTAGATATTGTTCATACAAAAGTGTTAAAATTGCGAATCAAAAATGGTAGGGTGGGGTTAAGAAGGTGAAAATTTGAGGTTATAGGTATGGCAAGCAAAAAAAAATCTAAAAGAAAATTGAACAAAAAAATCTGGACCGAGACACCCTTATCAGCCTTTTTTGTTTTTTTTTTTTTTTAACGTGGGCTGAAAATCCTCATGGACTGTCAGACTCTCAGGAGGAAGCCTGAACTGAGCCTCCCATCACCTACGTGCTAGTCAAGCAAGGGTGGGGCCTTTCAGCGACTCTAACCACCTAAAACTCCATGACAACCTACTTGCCCTACTTACTTACCACAGACTAATTACCTAGAAGTATAAAATATAATTTACGACCTATTCTCATGCCTACCAGATATATATTTCAAATTTCATAAAAATCGTGCAGTCGTTTCGGAGCAGTTCGAACAAAAAACACCGTGACAAGAGATTTTTATGTTTTAATTTAATGTCATTATGGATAACAGGTTTCATTGATTCCATAATGAATTTATATAAGAACTAGCAGACCCGGCGGATATTGTCCTGCTTTGATAATTTAAAAAAATCCTAAAATTCAACCACAGCGACGCATACCGAATCCAAATATAAACCATTCTCGGATCCACTGAAACACGCACACAAAATTTCATTAAAATCAGTCCAGCCATTTAATAAGAGTGAGGTGACATACACGTACATAAGAAATCTATATATAAAGAATAAAACAACCCTATATTATCTAAACCTTTCGATTTGTATAGGCTTTAAATTAATTTGAAATAGAGGTGATGTGTATTTTTATAATCCACATTTTAGAACTAGCTATAGCACGCGGCGTCGCTTGTATTAAGCTAGATTTGACCTATTACCTTTGTACTTTTTTTCTAGACAAAAAGTACCTATGTCCTCTTCTTTATCCCTTCCTAACAACGTCTATGCTAAACTATATGATAATCACTTGAGTAAACAATTAACCCCTAAATTCACATTATTGCCAACTATCTACATACTACACTTTCACTTTTACTTAATTTCATACAAAATCCCGAGTTGAGTGCACTTTCGAAAGCATGTTATAATCTAAGAAAATGCCTTACGTGTGAATAAAAAAGAGACTTTGCTTTTGGCGATTAATTTATAGATTTTTGTTTTCAAAGTTCAAAAGAAAAAAACTCATACACTTAAGGGTTAACGTTTGAAAGCGCAATAAAAAAACAAACTTCTTTCGCAATTATATTATAACTTAGGATTAGAATGCTAGCCGTGACTAGCAATTTCACTTGTTATTCTTTTTTAAAGCCCGCATGACCGTTAACGAAGTTAGTTGGGCTTAAACAATTCAGTATAAAATACAACTAACTCATAGGGATATGGAAATGCGTCATAGTGATTCTGAAGTAGGCATTCACAGTTCAGTTATTTTCGGCAATGCTCGTTTCTCGTCGAGCGACCCAATCATATTTTGTGCCGCTCGAATTTCCAAGACCAACCACATTATTATTTCCTTCTTGTTAGGAATATTTTCTAACCTACATCTTATATGATAACACGTACTTCTTTAAGGGTTGTATTATAAAATTAAATACACTGTAAGTTTCTTCCATAAATAGGCTATAAATAGCAAAAACAGTTTTTTTAAATCTGACTAGTAGTTCAGTAAGCAAAAATCAAATAACATTCTGGGTTTTATATATTCATGTATACTAGCTACTATTGACCTGCGTCCGTGATATTGACTATATGCGGTAAGTTACTACTGACCTCAAACGTCATGAGTTGAAGTTATCAACCATACATGTGTCTTGAGTATTATTTTGGCTGAATGCCTTAAAACGCAACCGACGACTAGAAATATCCAATAGGGCATCCTCGCTCAGACAATTGAGCTACTCCCATCTACGGATAACTCTTAACTACCTTCAGTATTGCATTTGTGTATCGGCTAACGTTTTATTCGTTCGTTCTGGTGGATTGGTTGATCAAATCATAAGCATGACGTCATACTTTCACATGGATACCATTTTATCTCTTCTCCGAAATATACATGTCAGTAGAATTACCGTAGCTATAATAAACGCATACTGAGAATATATTATTCTCTATTACCAATAAAACCTTACAGTCGGAAGGGATAAAAAGAATTATTCCGAACAAAACAGGAGTAGTCCCACGGTAGCGGGTACCGCGTAAATCCACGCACGGCTACGCTCTGCGGTAATATAAAACACGAGGTAATGGTCACTAAAACTTTTCTAATGACCGAAATGTCCCAAAACTGTCTCCCGAGAGCGGAGTTTCACTGAAATATTTATGATTTTTGCTGTAGCAGGCATGTTTTTGTTGGTTTATTATCACCGGTTTCCTTCTCTGAAGTATGGGATAGTAAAAAAATACGCCATTGTTTAGTTCCGATGTCTCTTATGTCGAATAAAATGGGAAGAGACGGTATACTGATATATTCTATAGGCGATATAGCATTACAGATTTGATATAATAAAGTTTCTTAACACGGCTTGTGTTGGGAATTAACTGGTGGAAATTGTCACGTAAGGAAAAGCGTTATACCTCCTCAATGCGAGATTCTTAATTGAAGAAAAAGTGCAAAGAACTTATTTTTGACGGGAGTCACTAAACGCACATCCATTTTATTTTATTTATACAGCGTAAAAGTGGTTTTCATGCCGCAAGAACTGAATATATCAGTAAAATACTCAAATAAGAATATTTTTGCTTCGAAAAATGTTACAAAATTATATACTACGACACACTAATCCATCTATCTATATATTATTATTATTATTATCTATACCTTTAAACGAGCAATTCCTGTATATTTTTATATTTGTATTTTTTTTTTATTGAAGCACGACATAGTGACTGCACTACGCCTAATGTTAAGCATAATACAATCCAAAAACATCGGCAACCACCGAGAGACAGATTATCCATCGCCGGTCGCCGCTGTCATGCCGGCCATAATGACGAAAGTCACCCGGTACTGGATATGCACAGGCTGATCCCGAAACGCGACGCGCAGAAGCAAGTCACTATGACGAGCTTTTTCGCCAAATACATGATGGTTGCGACCCAGTCAGGCTGTAAAACCCTACCACCCCGAAAATATATATTCAAGATCTCGGAAACGGCGTTATCTATTTTCGTGAAACTTAGTATGTAGGTAGTTTCGGGAACGAAAATGGACCTAGCTAGATTTTATTCATAGAAAGTATTTTTTAACTGATATTTCAGGCAATGACAAAATAATGCTAGAATATGATGGTAAATTTCGCCGCCGCTGTTAAAACAAAAATAGCTCATATAGAAATTGGTAACTTCGAAAATCCGTGTACATAATTTTTTGTTTTGTAAAAAAAAAATATTCTTTATGTCATAGGAGGCAAACGAACATGTGGGTCACCTGATGTTAAGTGATACCACCGTCCATAGACACTTGCACACCAGGGGAGTTGCAAGCGTGTTGCCAGCCTGTGTTGGAGAAGGAGCTGAGGGGAGGAAGGTGAGATAAGAGGGGGAAGGTGAAGGGAAGTGGATCTGCATCGCTTTCACTGACCGAATGAAACGCAACATTGCTGTTACTTCACGTCGATTTTCTATGAGAGGGTGGTACTACCCCGGGTGTGCCGACCCATTCATACTGAAGCTAGTAATTGCTTCAGCTTGGCTCTGCAACCTAGAAAACACTTCGAACAAATTATTGAAGATTAGTTGAGTAGTTTCGGAGTTCACCGAGGACAAGCATTTATGACACTGGATTTTTATATACAAAGATATAAGATTAATAGGTACTATTCAGAAACAGCAGAATACACATTTGACGTGACATCATCTTATAAATCGATGAACGCCGGCTGCAGGCACGAAAAAGCATGACTCATTGTCACGTTCCGCCTGAGCCGAGCGTGCAAGTGTGTGCGCGAAACAAGCGATCGGCTTGTGATGTCTCTCTTCCAATCCACCAGCAGATGCGTCCGAGTCCTTACAGATGACCGATTTATTTCGTCTTAACGATATACGCTTTAGTTAAAAAATGATTCACGAATTTTAACTCAATAATACAAATTAGAAGATCAGGAATCGATGCTAGAATTTTCGATTACAGGAGCACATAGGAAACCATATCTTCTTCTTTCGATCACATTTAGACATTCAGCCCAAAGGCGTGGCGGTAGCAATTCTTGCATGTAGATCTATATAACTGGCGTACAACCGAGAAAAGTAGCTCTCTCGTGGTCGATAAACAGCTTTTCTTTACGATCTCGTAAGAATTTATTATTCTTGTGTACATATAGTGAATTCTAAGCGAACAGATTTTTCGAAGAAAGATAAACTATTATTTTCCAAGTTTCACTACTGCAAGTGATCTATCGTACTTAATAATTTGTTTCAATTTGTGATTATTAACCAAATATTCCTATCGTTTGAATTGAAATTTTTTAAATTAATTTTTGTATTGCAGTTATTAAGTAGCTTTAGTATTATAAAAAATTGTAGAAACATTTTTTTTTTCTTTATTATCGCAGATCGATCACTGAACGAGCATCCATATATTTTAAAGCTATGACCTAAAAGAAGCCGTACATGCGGTTATGTAGGACTGACTTGTAACTCCCATATACCAAGTGTATATTAATATATAGACATCAAGCGTAGTAGTATTAGATATGTGTAATTGAAAGAAAGAAAAAAGAAAGAAAGTAACGCGACTGTCACACACATAGATTTAATGAACTACAATAAAACAACATCTTAAGTACACTAATACTTCTTTAGTTAATGTAGCCAGAAATTATTTTACGTAGGGACGCTATTATTAGTTCTGAGCCAAATAGCCCGTCGGCAATAATTGTCAATATAATAATATCTTTATGAGAACATATTATGTCGTCGTAATAAGCTAGCGCGCCAACTAAGTGGAGTAAATCAATTCCGATCTTGTCGCTATTGCTTTGGTATAATCATAAATGATTATATTAACTAACCGTTGCTTTCGGGATTGTTTGCATTAACAAGAGATGATGTCTTATTTGACAGCGTTACTATTCCTAATCGCGATGAAACCACAACATGGTTTCCACAGAACCAACGTATCTTGGTGGTCAGGAAATAGTTTGTCAAATGTGATCAAATCACTTGTTTCTTCATCTCCATTGATGCGGTTTTAATATAAGGAGAGGATATGGAAAGAATTGTTAGCGGTCTGCGAGGAGAAGGTTTAAAGGATACACACTAAATCGCGAGATTCAAAGGAATACAACCGATTAAGCTGGGAAAGCTCTGGTATCAGCGCTGCTGTAGTGGACGAATTCATATTTCACAGCGCCGGATAATCATAGTATTGAATCCGTATGCGGATCACAAAATATACGTATTTTCGCTCCCGGCGCGGCTCGCGTACTTGTTCGCGACACAGAGCGTTCTTGTATAGCGTTGTCGTGTAAAGGCGGCACACGATAATAATGGCGGCGCGGGCTCACCGCGTTCAAGCGGTATGTTCAGGAATGGGATGCTAAGGCTTAGAGAACAGGAGTTGCCCTCGCGGTTTGCAACAAAACTAACTGCCTTTTTAAATATCTACCACTTAGTTAAACTCGAGCAGATCTTCCGACAAACAAAAACGACTCAATTGTGACGTATGCGGATACTGTAGCTTCGAATTCCTAAATAAAATCCTGGGCTCGAGATGAAAAAATATATCACAAGGAAGAGTCATATAAAATAGTAGGGTTTTCCCTAATGTTTATGACATACTATGGTATGCCAACCTCAGGTTAGAAATATACTAAATGAATACATGTGTGTTTATAATAGTTGTACTTGACAGCTAGTTTAATGTCTACGTTTATCGTGGTACCATCTTAGACAACATCATCACCTAACATCAGGTAAAATTGTGGTTAAAAATTCTACAAAAAATAGAAAGATACTTTGTTCCTATATCAAAGAACAATATTCAGCCTATAATAACTATATTCAAATAGGTTTAGTTTGTACTTTATTAGTAACTAGCCTCTGCCCGCGACTTCGTTCGCGTTCTCAAAAGGAGAAAACATCCCGATTTTGAAATATTTTTCATCTGTGCTCCGCTCCTATTGGTCTTAGCGTGATGATATATAGCCTATAACTATTCTAGGTTTATGAGCTATATAACACTGAAAGAATTATTCAAATCTGACAAGTAGTTCCTGAGATTACCCCCTACAACGTCACAACATCACAACGTCACAAACTCGCAAACTTTACCTCTTTATAATATTAGTATAGATGTACGCTATAACATTAAAACTTCGCAATTCTACGGGAATACATGATTTATTATATACATTTTTTAATTCGTTTTGTATGAGCATATTCTTTTAGAATTATTCTAATATATTTATATTATACTGATTAATTGTAATTTGAAAAGTGACATTCTTGATTCTTTTATATAACTGTGTATTCTATAAAGGTCTAAACTTCAAGATTTTTAAAGTAAGATAGATAAAAAAAAAACACATTTTTTCTATATATATTTTTGTATACCATTTATTGACATATCAAGAATATGACAAAAAATATATAATAATAAAAAATGCGTAGAGATACAGTTTGCTGAAGTAGTGGCTTCCAAGAAAGGGTTCCTCCTGACTCCTGCTCGATGTCGTATCAATCCCTGTGACAGTCAGAAACAAAAAAAAATGGAAAAATCTTAGTTGACAAGGATGTCGCTATATTTTAACGGAAGAAGAGAAGAAGAAAAAGCGAAAAATCACAAAATGGCGATGATATGAAAAAAATGTTGTTTTCAATGGTTTTTTCCAATGTCAGCTGCTGGATTTTACATTGAATAAGAGTGAAGACAAAATATTTTGAATTTATAATTGATTTTGAATTTACATGATATTTTATCAACATTTTTTTTTAATTTCTCGATTACTAAGACGTATTAATAATAAAAACTCATAAATAATTATATAACAAATTGATCATTACTCGATTATGACTCGTAAGGATATTTATTCAAATTAAAGAATAATATAATATAACGGTAATAACATGAGCGTTAAAACTTTTTTTTTTTTAAATGAGACACTGAACAAAAACCTCAGTTGTCATTATAACTAACAAATAACTATAACAAATGCTTTTAAGTTAAGTGTTAGCTAGCCGCGAAGCCTACGTAAGTTCATATTACAAATCCTTAACACGGGTTTTAAAGTTAACTTTCCGAATGAAGTTATGTTTTTTTACTACAAGTTTGTGGGTTTCCATTAACGCATTTCATTTTTTTTAACACAGCCTAGATTTAAGCTTTGATCGCGATTGCACCCTGCTCATCAACGAACAAGGCAATGGCGATAGCGGGGTGGTAGGGTTTTACAGCCCAACTGGGTCGCAACCACCATGTATATGGCGAAAAATCCCGTCATAGTGACTCGCTTCTGCACGTCGCGTTTCTGGTTCAGCCTGTGCATATCTAGTACCGGGTGACTTTCGTCATTATGGCCGGCATGACAGCGGCGACCGGCGATGGATAATCTGTCTCTCAGTGGTTGTCGATGTTTTTGGATTATACTATGCTTAACATCAGGCATAGTGCAGTCACTTTGTCGTGCTTCAATAAAAAAAATATGTCCAGTCCCATTACATAGAAAATATAGCATATTTATGTTATATACGTATATTTTCTTTGAAATTACACCTGAAATGCAAAATAAGACAGAGGTTTGACCATAATCTTCTTATTTGAAATTCATGGTAAGGCAAAACATTCTAATTAAGAAATTTCGATGAATATACAAAAATTTAACCTCGCTGTCACCATTTTAACACACGTTGGAATAACACGTCATACAATTAAACATATGACAGTCGATTCGTATGAAATACTTCGAAATAATTTTATGCTATATAACAATGGAAACCCACACGAGTTAATCTGGAACAATAACATGTCGTACAATTGGAATTATATATGTGACTTACTTAGGACAAAATAAATGAGATTTTTTTTTTTTGTGGTCACACCAAAAATGTAGATCCAAAGCGAATCGTTTAATACCGCGAAACATAACGATTTACATACGTGTGGGCAAAAACCGGAAAAGAATTCGTTGGAATCCTATTAAATCGGTAATGCCGGTAATTTGTGTAACGTGCGAACGTGTTACAGCACAGAATTAAAATGAATATTTTTAAATTATTGTATTTGTTTTAGTAATGATCCAGCCAGGCTTCGAATGGGAGCAACGAATTAATATGATATCATAAACAATTGAGATCCATGTTTTGGCGCTTTGATAGTCACATTTCAACAAAGTCATAAAGTCTACGTAACACTCTTCACACAAACAACTTTTTTTAATGTGTGTGATTTTAAATGTCTAAAATCTTCTCAGATATTTACTGAAATGATATAATGCTATATACATAATTTTTTTACGTATACTAGGTGCCCAATATGACTAAAGTATTTTATTGGATAAGGCAAAACTAGTAGTCCAGGATCCCTGGGCTATTTTTCCACTTGATTACTATTAAGCTGAATCTTCGTAAATAGCTTCGTTTTGATAAGAAGCACAACAATGTCCTATGCGAAAATCCTCGATTCTGGTAACTAACAGACGTAGCAAGGACATAATATGTTTATTTCATGAGTCTCAAAAATGTTATTACTAACTGAGGGATTCTTTTTTTAATCTCAAAATAATTATCTAATTTACTTGAAAAAATATTTGTCCTAAAAAAGGTTTGATTAATGAGTCCCCTCCTGTCAACATGTATTGATTACGAAGTCATTAAAAATCATTACTAACCAGCTGATTTTTTTTTACTTCTTTAACATGAGTATAATGTAATTATCACGTTGTCCTACAAATTTTGTGGTACATTATCCCGGTCCTACGCTTAGAAATTGTTAATCCCACAAGACAATTTTTTTAATTACTAACTGTAGGATAAAAATATTACACGATAGGTTAGTGGGTTCTCTGCACAAATATAACAATGTCCTACAAGAAAGCAGGGACGGATAGCTAGTCCGACAGTGATTGCAATTTTTCGAATTCTCCGACGCTTCATTGAATAAACGATAAAAGCTTGACAGTAATCAAATGCAAAAAAACCCAGGAATCCTGGACTATAGCAGTTTATGCATTATATAATATGGGACGCCGCGAATCATTAAAAACGAAGGATTTAGTAAAAGACCGGCATAATCTAAACACTAGAAACCCTAACAAACTGGTCGTCCCATGTTTCAAACTTAGCAAAACCAGTAATAGTTTTTTAGGTAATAGTGTTAGGTTTTTTGCAATAAAGTCACGAAGCATGTTACCGATTTGCCGGACTATGAGTTTAAGCGCTACGTCTAGCGGGTTTTGGTATCAGAAGGCTATTATAGAATGGATTAATGTGTGAACGATGGTGATGTCTGGAATTGACCCCTCTCTGTGCACTAAGAACGATGGTATGATCTATTCTAAATATACTTATATGTTATAAAGATGTACCCGATCGAGTATCTTGCCAGTTCTTTTTTTTTCTTTTTTTTTTATCGAAGCACGACATAGTGACTGCACTATGCCTGATGTTAAGCATAGTACAATCTAAAAACATCGGCAACCACCGAGAGACAGATTATCCATCGCCAGTCGCCACTGTCATGCCGGCGATAATGACGAAAGTCACCCGGTACTGAATATGCACAGGCTGATCCCGAAACGCGACGCGCAGAAGCGAGTCACTATGACGGGCTTTTTCGCTATATGCATGGTGGTTACGACCCAGTCGGGCTGTAAAACCCTACCACCCCACTTTCGCCATTGCCTCGTTCGTTATTCAGCAGCGTGCACCACGTGCAGGTGAGGTTGGCTTGGGTGTCTCAAGTCTTAAGATGTTACTCGACACCTCTTACACCCCTAAAGTTCTTCTCGATGACTGGGTTCTTTTCCGAATCTGTGGTTTTGGTTTGAGTTTTGAGGTTCAAAAGTGCCTTATAAGACCTTATTTTTGATTTGATTTGATCGCACACTTTTTACTTCTAGAAAAGTTACAGTATAATGGAGCCACAATATGAATTATTGAGCATAATTATATATATTTTTTAATATTTGTTATATATTACCTAACTGTGGTAGTTTAGGGCTAATGTGTAAAAGGAATCTAGAGATATTATTTATTATTAAAAAAAGAAAATTAAGTTTTTTATTACAGCCATTGGAATACTATGAAATACACTACTATTTGCTTTACGGAAAAAAACAATTACGGTGTTAGAACCAACGTTTATTATAGCGGTTTAGATAACCACTGCACAATCGTTATTTCAAAACGAGTTCACAGATTATTCAGTGAACTCGATGAAAAACTTTAGTTGATAAATATGATTTCACGAGTAGCCCCCGGGGCATCGCATAAAGAAAACTTTAAGACGTCATTAGGCGGCGCTTTATTTGCCGCCCGCCCAGCGGGCACGTTTCAAGATTTACCGAGTATGTAACGGCCGGAGCGATTTACCATTCTGTTGCTATATTTTAAAACGGTCTGTTGCCTCTGGGGATGTTTTTGTTTATTTTATTGCTTAACACTTTGTAAACTTTTACACTGAAAGTATTTCGGGTCGCTTTACTTACTTTCAAAGCGTGAATGACTTTATTTTATACTTATCTAATCCGTAAATATATTAGATAGGATTTCACGATTTTATAAATTCACAATTTTTTTTATTTTTTATTATTTAATACCATTATTCTTGTTTGTGATAATTCACTATGTTATCTCATAATATCTTTTTAAAATATTTACACATTATTTTTCATAACGATCAAATGACCGATTCAATCGAAAAGTTTAAAATTAATTGTAGTACAGCGCCATCTAATAGTGAGCTTCAATAAATAAAATAACATACATAGATTCTTTTCACGAAAACTAACATCTAAATACGCTACATTTTATAGTTTAATAATATTTAATCTTATCGTCGGTTTCGTGAGATTATTTTCGTGCCAAAATACTGATTGAATTCCAGTAGACCAGTGGTAACTCATCAACAACAGCGTGTAATAAATATACAGCGCAAAAACAAATGAGATAAAGAAATGTAGATAAAGGCAGCTAACTATACAACGTGCTGAGGTACGTAGAATAATTTATTTTAAAACAAGATATATATAATAATCAGCCAGAAAAGATAAAACGATAGAAGCCCAAGCTATAAGATGTATTAACGAAACTGAAAAAGAATAGATACGTACCAGCTTCCGCACGTTCCTACACCATTCATATTTGATAATGTTAAATTAAATGTAAGGTTTGTTCTCACAATATTGAGAATTCAATTGCGTGACACACAGTGGATCCTGAATAGAATCTACAATATACACAGTAACAAAAACCTAGTTCTTACGCCACGAATATTTTTATAGCTTCTGAAATGTACTTCTTTTAAGGTTACATTACTTGTGAAATGAATAAATAAATTATGAATATTTTTCTGTTATCAAATACAACGCAAATTTCAGTGTCTAGACAGTAAACAATTTCATCTTAAATTAGGGCAATAAACGTGGCGTTTAGAATACGTTTAGGTAAATAAAAACTATAAAAAGTAGAATATTTTCTCACAGAAGCTAAAGAATCTATTAAAGACTGTTCTATGAAGCTATGAAATTAATTTTTATAAGACAATTATTTTTGGGCGATAACAAAGTCTCTATACTAATAGCCGCGCTATGTGGATATTGTTATGCTGGTCTATTCTCGAATCTTCTTCCTCCTGCTTCCTCTATTATTCTGCTTGTCGTATTTCCAATAGAATATTTATGGCAGTTATGTTAATACACGTGTTTAAGTGATTTATGAGTTGTTACGCGGATGCAAGCAACAAGTCACTCGCTTGCTGTCTCAATTAACAGTATAACCCGACCGTAATTTTGATGCTTAACCCCTCGGCTGACTTTTTAAAACCCAGATCTCAAAATGGCGGTTAACGTTTTTAATTGTCTATAATTTCACGAGATCGTAAATTTCATTGTTAAGTAAAAAAAAGTTCGTAGAAACTAAAGAAATAATTTAAAAATACATTTTACAAAATGATTATGATTTTACTACACATATGTATTATTATTCAAAATTTATTAATAAATAATAGATATTTTTAACCTTATGCTGCCAACAGTCTGTTGACCTGTACCCTCATGAGGTCTACATTCTTTTGTATGAAACTTAAACCTTTATGATTTTGGACAGTACAGAGGTTCATTTATTTCGCCTAAAGCAAAGCTCACTTACCTGTTTTTGACTTTTAAATTATTCTTCTTACTTCGCATAGTCACCAATATAATTAGTGTTTTGAGGAACGTAACTTAAATTTTGAACATTCGCTTGTGTACGCAGTTTATTGACCGCTCCCAGTGCCATTAGCGAGTGGCTGCATGCTGGCATATCCGTATCAACTTGTTCCATGTAATAAATTTTATACTACCTATATATATACATACATATATATCAAAATAAAAACCCCGCGTTCTTGATCAATTTATGGATTACAACGTTTTGTATTGCAATAAAATTAATAATCATTCTAATATTATCATTTATTTTCTTTATGATTATCATTTACAAGAAAAGGTTACAAGACAATTTCCAACGATTATATAGCAGGATGTATGGCAATCTGGAGCATTCTTTTTTTGTATAGACTAGTAATAAACATAGTCTAGATTGGGTCTCTGTAACTAAAGAAAAATGTCGAGTACTTTGCAATAGATTTTCAATTTGGATTGGTAACTAGCCGAATAAAAATGAAATAAATTACTATGAACGTATTATAATTTCATCACAATTAATTTTTCGTAGAAACGTTAGAACGATGGTAAAACTCATACATAACAAAGAAGGTACACGAAATAATGTTTATTTAAAAAAAAAGAATAATTAACTTTAGAAAACACTTGGAAAACCGAGCTTACTTAGAGTTAATTACGAGCTGAATTAAATTTTAACTGTGCATAAATCATATTCGGACGGTACTTGCTCGCTCGAAGAGAGTATTAAAATTTTTGACTTAACCAAATTAAACTCTATGTCTTTGATAATTTTAACGTAAGTTTGAAAATTCTACAGCTGGGTAAAGGGCATCTTTCCAGGGGATAGTATGAATAGAATTACTACGTCAACCCACGACTTATTAACGATTTCAAACGTACAAAAAACGACAATACTATAGTTCTCTTACATACGGTAGGTACTATAAGAAAATTCCTTAAGTTCAGGTTTCCTTACAAAGTTTTCCTTCGCTGTCAGAGGATAGTGGACGTTATTTATATTATTAAATGTAATTCCCAAAAAAATCTTGTTACACTTCATGGTTTGAACGTATCATATATGTGAATTACGCATACTTTTGCAGAAAGTTGCTTGACTGAATAAGTCAAAAGTCTTTATGAAATCAAAATATACTGAAATATTAAGTTTTCAAATCTTATTTCTCAAACTCGTATCATAAATTAATATATGCATACGTCGTTGATAATCTTACATTATAAGTATACTCTAGTATGGTATTATTTAAAAAAAAAATTGACACTTTCATGCAAAATTGATACTTTTATTTACAAACAACTTCTGCTCGCGACTTCGTCCGCGTGGAAACTATTCCAAGCAACTATACTTTGGGCTAACGTTAGCACGCTGCCGAAGCTCTGAAAAGGAAAAAATTAACCATTTTGAAACTTTCTACATTGTTTCTCAGATCCTGTTGAAGTATGCTGTCGTTAGAAATCTATTATTTGTTTATAATAGTCCAATCGATGAAGTGTAATGTGTGTTCTTGTGTCCCACGCCTCGGTGACTTATGTATTGCTTATTCGTAGTAACATTATTTTGTAGAATTTATAAGAACATTAATTGAAACTGTTATTTTGTACACAAACTAACTGTCAAGGCTTAAATACATGTCTTGAGGAATATATATCACAAGATAATATACACATAGTAAATTACTTTTCGCAAAACTGTAACATAAACATTGATACGAGAACTTTAATATTTACTAAATTTGTGACTAACAAAGCTTATCACAGTTTGTGAATAAATAAACAGATACCAGTCGTTGCGTATAAAGGACTGCCCTCTAATATACAAGGAACGTTGAGTTACGAATTACGTTAATATGGCATTATATAAAAACATATACTCGATAACTCAGGTGCCTAACCAAGTTGTTATCGACAATCGCTAACGCAAATAGAAATACATTTTTCGGTTTTCTATTTGCGTTAGCGATTGTCGATAACAACTTGGTTAAGCCCCTTGTTTTTACAAGGTGTTTAAATGCATTATGAATGTTATTTATAGGGTTTCTTTACTTTTCATGTTACTTGGTTTCTTTGTTTGTCTGTTTGTTACACTTTTATGCCTTAACTGCTCAACTGATCATCATTATTTTTTGCATGTATATTGTCAGGGATATAGAAAAGGTTATAGGATATATTTTATCCAGAAAATAACTACTGTGCCGAGAAATAGGTCAAATCTATATTAATAACGAACGAAGCCTCAGATAAAAGCTACTGTGATATAATTACTTTCTGTGTTTTCTTCTAAAAGTTACATAATAAATTCACACACACAAACTCATCCATACAATAGTTACACAACGTTATAATTTTCAAGTCAATAAGAGGCACCAAGTAAATTGTATGACTAGATCTTTTAAAATTTAAGGCTTCCGTGTAACAAATGTTGTCTAATAATTAAGGACCACATTTAGAAGTACGATAATTAAGAGTGAATGCTTTGTAAATATTTATTTTATGATTTTAATATTATTATTCATTATTTCCTTCCCTTTATTTTCTTCATTTGTATATTATGATTTTCAATTAATTGTTTGTGTGTGATTAATTCTTAATTAAAAAGAACGTAATGTATAAATATTTCACAACACAAAAAACAGCCAAAGCTTTATACCGAATGACAGTATTAATAAAAAATCAAAAAATACCATATCCGTTAATTTGTAACTCAGTGGTATATCTCAGAAATAATTCACACGCCCCTCGAGAACAAAGCAAAAGCAAAGGGAGTGCTTATACTTATTCTAGAACGTTCTAATATAATAATAATAATAATAATAATAAAGCCTCGTTTATTTTATTTCCGAACATTCGATATCGCTGGCAACACTGTCCGAGTGTACATTAGCTCCGCATACGAATTGATTAAAAAATTGATAATCTTTAATGAAAGTTGCTTAGAGTAACACAAAGTACGTATCTTGTTACAAAATAAGTGAATCAATGTTGGTGAATCGTTAAGTGCAATAAAACGAAACAATTGTGTGTTCAAAATCTCTGTGCCAAAAACTAAACAATTATAACGTTTTAAAGATAATTACACAGTGCAATGTGTGAAAGAATTAGTTGGTGAAACGTAATAAGTAAAAAAAACAACTAAAAGTGCAACAAATTTTGCTATATCATAAAAATACCAAAAGTGAAATAGTAAATAACAACCGTTAAAAATTTCAAAGTGAATAGCAATTACTTAAACCAGAGGCAGATTCATTAATTCACTTCACTAAGTAATCTTCGCTTGGCCTCGCGGCACGAGCGTTAGCTTCTAAAATACACGAGGGGCCGATGGTTCGAATCTCACTTAAATATTGAAAAAAGTAGATTTCCTAAAATAAGTTTTTAAAACTAAATTTATATATTATTCATATTCATATACGTCTTGTGGTGAATAAACATACGAATAAGTAAAACATATAAAAGGAACATCTAACTGAACGAATCGTATAAAATCAATACCCCCCCCCCCCCGTACACAACAAAACATGGAAGGACAATTTCAAATTTTATTTGATAATATGAAAATCGAAATGAAAAATCAAACAACCGAACTAACTAAAACGATATTAAATAAAATGGACGAAAAATTAAAGCCAGTTCTGGAAGAAAACAAAATACTGAAACTTAAAGTGGAAAGCCTGGAAAAGAAGTTGGAAGCATTAGAAAGAAACAAGAGAAACAAAAATATAATAATCCATGGCTTAGCTGAGAAAGAACAGTCGACAATGGATTTAATTGAGCTTATTAAGGAATGTTTTTCAAATGAATTGGACATAAACATACAAAACACTGAAATAAACAAGATACATCGTATTGGCAACAAAAATAAAAATGCAAATGCAAAACCCAGACCTACGCTTCTTTCACTAGTTAGCGGATGGAAAAAGAACGAAATTATGAAGAATAAAAAGAAATTAAAGGAGTTATATATAACTGAGGATTATTCAAAAGAAACCTTAGAAATAAGAAAATCACTGTTACCCAAATTAATAGAAGAAAGGAAGAAAGGGAAGATTGCGTACATAAATTTCGACAAACTCATAGTAAAAGAAAACTCCAAAGCTACAGATAAAAGGAAGAGAGAGTTATCCACTTCACCACAAGTTGAAATACAGACAAGTAAACAACCTGTGCAAAACCCATCTAAGGTCAACAAAATGAATGCATTCGAAAAAATTAGGAGTCGAACTCACTCTCGCTCTTCTTCAACATCTCTATCGACAATGAAGCAATAGCAATTAGATGCCAGCGATCGGAAACCATTAATATATACTAAATATAAGGAACTATCAAAGCAAATATACTCTCCCCCAAGCCGGCTGGTCCCCGTGGGGGATAAAGACCACAACCCTCCAGAGAGAGCACCAAAAAGAAAACAAATAGAAAAATAAAACAATCTCAAGATATTCTCAGGATTGGAACACTAAATGTGAGATCCTTAGGAACAACACAAAAATTTATAGAACTGACATATCTATTACGAAAAATAAAAATTGATATACTCGGATTGGCAGAAGTTAGAAGAATGGGTTGCGCAATCGAAGAACATGAAAACTACATTTTCTGCTATAAAGGTGAAACACTGGGATTATATGGAGTTGGTTTTTTAATAAAAAAAACACATAAAAATAAAATTGTAAGTTTCTCAGCACTTTCAGATAGGGTTGCCCTGTTAAAATTGAAACTCAACAACCAAATGCTCACAATAATACAAGTATACGCACCAACTGAATCTGCTACAGACGAAAAAATCAACTCATTCTACGAAACACTACAGACAGCACACAGCCAAGCAGGAGAAAACGTCCTCATTATAGGCGATTTTAATGCAAAAATTGGACAACCGAAAACAGAAGACAGCGATAGTCTTGTTTTGGAAAAATTTGGATATGGAAATAGAAACGAAAGAGGGGAGAAACTAATTCAATACGCGTTGGAACATAAAATGTCAATTATGAATACTTTTTTTAAAGCCCGAAAAAATCGCAAATGGACCTGGTTATCCCCTTGTGGTAACATAAAAAACGAAGTCGATTTCATTTTGTCCAATCACCCTTCAAAGATAAGAAACGTAGAAGTGTTACATGGTTTCGGATTCAGATCTGATCATCGTCTGGTTAGAGCTACCTACATTTCAAATCAATGCAAAAAAAGTAGGATTTCGTATAAAACGCAACTTACGTCGTTGAAAACGGACGAAGATAAATCAATATACTCAAAAAATCTCGAAACCAACATATATCAACTAGAATCCCAATACGAAGACAAGGAAAACATTCAACTTTTTTACGACAAACTGGTTAATACTATCATCACAAGCCTTCCACGTAGATCTAATAAAATAAAACTAAGAACTATGGATAAAATACTCACAGAATATACCCGTACTCTTCTCACAAGACGAACCGAACTTTTGAAAACGAAACAAAAAACTAAAGAAATGAGAGAAGAACTGAGCAGACTATTTAAATCTACAAGTAAGGCGATTGATAAGGACT
This sequence comes from Antheraea mylitta, assembly GCA_014332785.1. NCBI lineage: Eukaryota > Metazoa > Arthropoda > Insecta > Lepidoptera > Saturniidae > Antheraea > Antheraea mylitta. The sequence goes on along the minus strand of JACEII010000018.1, from coordinate 2,022,613 downwards.
ACAAAGATCATAGAAACAAAATAATTGAGACTAATCTGGAAGGATATAGAAGTATGAAAAAAGCCTATAAGGAAATGTCAACGCACAAAAATTGGATTCAAAACCTAAAATCAAAAGGAACTGAAACAAGACAAGATATCATGAATTGTGCCACAGATTTCTACAAGAAATTATATGAAAAACCCTCAAACCTAGTTAATTGTACCACTACAAATGATAGAATATTAGGAAACTGCCCAGGTGTAAACGATCCACTACCAATAGACAACAAGGAAATCACTAAATACATCCAAAAACTCAAAACAGATAAAACCCCCGGTCCTGACGGCATAGAAAATGAAATGTTAAAAGCAGGTGCTAACATTTTAGCCCGTCCTTTAGCATACCTATTCAATATGGTTCTCGACAAAGGTCAGGTACCGGAGCAATGGAAAAGGTCCGATATAATCCTTATATATAAAAAAGGAGACCCGCAGGACATAGCTAATTATCGTCCCATTAGTCTCCTCTCAAACGTATATAAGCTGTTCACATCAATTTTACAAAGCCGATTGAGCCTGGACATCGATGCGTTCCAACCGGTAGAACAGGCAGGGTTTCGTTCTGGTTTTTCAACAACGGACCACATACAAGTACTGCAACAAATAACAGAGAAATATAAAGAATTTAATAGACGACTTTATATTGCTTTTATCGATTATACTAAAGCGTTTGACACAATTACGCATGAGGCAATCTGGGAAGCTCTTAATAAATGTAACATACACGACGATTATATTAAGGTATTGAAAACTATTTACAAGGACAGCGTTAGTCGCGTTAAGCTAGAAGTTCGAGGCCCAGATATACCGATCTGCAGAGGAGTGAGACAGGGAGATCCCCTCTCGCCCAAGCTGTTTATAGCAGTATTACAACAAATTTTTGAAAATCTCAACTGGCAGTCGGAAGGAATAAGAATCAACCAAGATAGACTTACTCATCTCAGATTTGCGGATGATATTGTTCTTTTCGCTGAATCAAGTGAAGGATTGGAAAAGATGATAAATAGCTTAAATAAGGAAAGTGTAAAAGTAGGCCTCCAAATGAACGAAGATAAAACAAAAGTAATGACAAACAGCCTCACAAATGATATACACCTTAACGGAAAACCGCTTGAATATGTGAACAGCTACATATACCTGGGGAAACAAATATCATTTGAATATAAAAATGGAGAACAAGAGGTTGAGCGGCGTATTAACAAGAGCTGGAAAAAGTTCTGGTCCTTGAAAGAAATCCTAAAAGGGGATTTTCCCATCCACCTAAAGAAAGCTGTCCTAGATACATGTGTCCTACCTACTCTTACATACGGATGCCAAACGTGGACATATAACACCAAAATAAAATCTAAATTAATAGCGTGTCAGAAAGCGATGGAAAGAAGTATATTAAAAATAAGAAGAATTCAAAAAGTGAAAAGCGTCCTGATAAGACAAAAAACAAAAGTTATAGATGCCTTACAACATGCTCTAAAACAGAAGTGGAGGTGGGCAGGGCATATAGCGAGATACGTGGACAAAAGATGGACATTAAAGACAACTATATGGGAAGGACCAAGAGGAAAAAGGAGAAGGGGGCGTCCTAGAAAAAGATGGATAGATGACATAAAAGCGATAGCAGGAAATGAATGGATAAACAAAGCTAAGAACAAAGAGGTTTGGAAAAAATTGGAGGAGGCCTTTACCCGAGAAGGGGTTCCGATCGACGGTAACGATGGTAACGATAGTGTTCAACAAGCATTATAAAATCAACATATTTTTTTATTTTTTATTTCTTTTGCTAACATATAAATGTATTTATAAAAAGTATGTAATGATCGGAAATAACGTTCTAATATATTCTGTGTATATTTAACACACTTAATTGTGCAAAACCCTTTCAAGATAACTAATATTTGTAATTTAACGTTACAGCGTTACAGTATTGTCTCGTAGAGGGACGAAAGTTAATAATTCTTACAGTGTTATAGTGTTTATTATACAAATTAATTTACTTTATTAAACACAACGTTGGAATTTATTGAGCATGAAAATATAATTGTACATAATAATGTTCAAAGATGTACAAAAGCTTACCATTGTACAAAGATTTTTCCAGAAGGCAACTTTTTTCACGTACCAAACAAGTACAGTGATTTCGAAAAGTTTAAGCGGCTATTACCTAAGTTGTTCACAATTGCTCCGGGCGTTAGAATCTCTTCCCGAACCGTTGGAAAACAATAATTCATATTCTGTTTTAAAATAGTTGTTGTTGTAATAAATATTTTTACATTCACAATTTGTCCAATATCTTATTCTTTATTGATTAATTTTGCTTGAACAGTTCGAAGGATTATATTCAAATTAGGTGTAGAAGTCAACCGAAGTTATTTGTTACCCTTTTGTGCAAAAATTATTGAAGGTATCTTGATGCAACTTTGGAGTATTATAGTCTATACATCAGAATAATCATGGCTGTTTAAATTGACCAAAATATAACGATAGATGCTGCATAGACCGTTTAGAAAGACACTAATGGAACCGAAGTTGCGAGTGACAGCTAGTATTATACAAATATTACTAAAATACATTCACTCACAGTTCAATGAAACAGCTCAAATGGATTCGATATTTACATGAGTATACTTGTGACTCAGCATGTTTTTTTTTATGGGAAAAATATAGAACTATGGATTTTTCAGAGTTTGAAATCACCAATACGTCGTGGGCTGTCGTGGTGATTATTCCCATACCTTCCTTCCGGAAGAGGATTATGACTCGGCAATGGATCTCTTACAGGCTGATGATGATGATCAAATAAGCTATAGACGCTTCAGAACTTCTTAAAGAAACGCGTGAAAACTTTCCAAATTCAAATGTCGTCAAGCCAATCGTGTTTTTCGGGGTTAACTGTATCTTCTCGAGTTTGATATATGTATATTCTTTAAATTGAGCGACTCATATCGAATGTCTGTTATCGATAAGCTATAGAGATCACGTGCAAGGCTTCCAGTAAGCGCCGATTACAAACATGATATCGGGAACCTGTCATATCCGCGACATATGTTTAAAAATCGGAAGATATCGAATGGCGACTATACACTAGACTGCGAATAAATATTTTGATTTATTTTACTAAAAGTTTAGCACTTAACTTTGAAAGTATGATTGCTTAATTGATAACGTTTTTCACGTCGATGGAATTAGACTCGGGTAGTCCGATGAAGCTGTAAAGGCCTTGCAAGGCCAACAGCGTAGTCAGTTCGAAAAAAAGGAATTCAATTCGAATTCTAGCAAACGGTACTGAGGTTTTTAAAAACCATTGGTATTTCGATCTAAAATGAATGTAAGTCTATCATACTTGCACTTTTAGATTTTTGGAAAAAAAACTGTTGGAAGTGTCTAGGAATAAGTAATAAAATACATTGTAATCATTTTTGGAAATGTCTATCTGTTTGACTGTTTGCTTGGACACGCATCACTGCTAAAGTACTGCGTTTACGATAATAGTTTCCCGAGAAATTCATAACGCATATCCTCAAGTGCCATTTAGTATTCCTTTCACTAAAATCAGTCAACACTATCAAAATTTATTGTAATTTGGATAACGGCGCGAGTTAAGCAAAGAAAAAGTATGTGTACATGTGGAAACCGGAACGTAATGGTAAAGAGAGTAAAATGATATGATTGTCTCTGTTGTAATTAGCAGATGGCGCGCGAGTGTATTAGTGATAAAACGGTTTTTGTATTCGGATCAAATAAAAGTTATTTAAGGTGGTTTATATGTTTAATTCTCCAAGAACACGATCCCACATACAATGTATAAAAAGTATCTAAAACATAGTAATCGAAAGAATTTTTTTGCATTAAGTACCACGCAGACCAAATCGCGGAGCACATCTAGTATATAATAAACGTGGTATGCAATCTCTTTAACACGAGCAAACGCCTGCAGGATATGAAATCCGTTCGTGATTAAATTTGAAGCCGTAAAAGGTCACGATCAGCTCCTACGGTTGAACGGTTCGCGTCTCGTAACAATACAATATAATATTTCGCTTTATAAGTTAAACAGCTTTGAATTATCATATATTTAGCTATCACGTTATTGATTATACGTTGTATTTTGTGAAGACAATCTCACCTGATGTTAAATATGTTGTGTAAGATGGCAAACATGTTGCCCTAAAGGGACTGTCTCTCAAGAGGAAGATACCTTTTGGTGTTTGGCAACAAAATTACAAATTTAGGATGGTAGTTAGCCAGGCAAGGTTAGGAATAGCCCACCTCTACGTTATGGCTTCATCGCAATGTAGTTTTTCAAAATCACAATCAAGAATTCTTTATTCAGTTCAGGCCCTAATAAGGCGCTTATGAACGTCAAAAACTAGCACCGGTTCGGAAAACAACCCAGCCATCGAGAAGAACTGGCAAGAAACTCGATCAGGTACATTTTTTTTACATACATTTCCAATACATCATACAGCTTATGATGGATGCACAGAGAGGAGTCAATTCCAGACATCACTATCGTTCACATATTGATCCACTCTATAATATCCTTTTGACACTAACACCCGCTTGACGTGACGCTTAAATTTTCAGTCTGGCAAATGGGTAACATGTTTTGGTACTTTATTGTAAAACCTGTTTAACGTCATAAGTACCTTCTCAGGTCCAAAATTGGATAATGTATTTTTGATTTTGATATTCTCCTTTACCAAAAGTTTTTTTAATACGATTTTTAAATGATGATGCAGTCTAAGACTGTGTAATGCTAAGCTTAGCGACGTCTGACCCTTAGGTGCACCTGTCAGAACACACCAGAGAGGATGGTATCTAACTAGGCGAATGCGATCTGCGGACAGGCTTTTCGTTAAACCATCATCGCTTATTATGGGATACCACATCAACTAAATTGGATGGAGTTATAATAGCCTTCAATATCGAGTAGTCAAGCGGAATTTTTTCTTGTTTTTATCACACCTAAGCATAATCATTACGTACATTTTTCGTAACATAGTATATGAACTCTTTAAAATTTGAAAGTACTGTTCTTTATTTTATACTGTGCTAAAGTTTGTGATAGCAAGTTGCCAACTGGAAAATATTTATTATTCCGTATAAAATCCAGTAGCATGCATAGCCTCTATGCATGCTCCCACAAAACATTATCATATTTAGCTTGAGATTTTTGAAAAAATATTTCAGTAAGTATATTCACCAATATTCTTGTTGTTTAAAAGTTTATTCGGTATGATTATTAAAACCATACTATTAAACTGAAATTCCGTACTATTGACCGGTACTATTTACTACCTGCACTATTAATTCAGTAGTTTTCTTAAAAGACGGTTGACTGTTAGGGAACAAGTATTCTTACTCAGGTCATCGATCTGTTCCCACGTCTACTGATAATTCCTAGGTCTGTAATCCGAATTTTATATTACTGTATCTTTCATTCAAAATCTAGATCCAATCCTTCGTAATGAATCTTTTGAGTACATTGCTTATGGAATAACATTGAGATCGAATTCTCTAGCTAACTTCATGCACGTTACTCTACCTCATTGACCTGAATATAGTTAATACTCACAGTAGATACATACGTTCTACAAGGAACCCTTTTTTCCGTTTGGTAACGTTTGGTTAATTAAAATTTTCAGATAGTATAATATAAGCACATACATATGTACAGTATTTATGTGCCTATATAGGCATACTAGCCGATATCCGCCCGTTTGGATGCAAAAGTTCAATGGAATCAATAAAATAATTAGCGTAGAACCATCTACGAAAAATATCACATCCAATACTCGTAGTTCTATGTTGATAACGTTTAGTAGTTATGATCCGATTTAAACTCAAGGAAACTGGGATTTTGTTTTATATCTATATATGATAGAAGACAATGTTGGATAAATGTATAGTTAAATCCATTTCAGCTGAGTGCCATCTGCGTTCGCCACCAATATCGATGAAGCTATGAAGATCCTTTAGTCCAACAATACAATTGTTCGATTTTTTTTTTTATAAATAATATATCGTTTTGTATATAACAAAGAATTATTTATAAGCAGATCTTAGGTTATTTTACTTTACAAGGTATTATACAAAAAAAATACAAAAGAAAAACAGAGTGTATCGCAAAGACACAAGATAAAAATAACACATTTGTATTTTAGAAAAACATCTTATTTAAAAAAAAACACAACAAAAACCAACGTGACGCGGAGTTGCCATGCGGTCACCCATCCAAATACTGACCGCTCACGACGTTAATTAAATTCGGTGATCAGATGAGAACCGCTGTTTTCAAACACTCTACCCAACACAGTGTTTCTCCCCCACCAGTTTACATCATACAAAAAGGTTAAAGAAGTTTCTTTTTAAGAAAAAAAGGAATAAAGATAACAATTACAAATATTTTAGCAGTTTAAATGAAACACTAATATTGTAAATGCAATACTAACTCTGCTTCTTATCTTTGTGTTAATTTTTCACAACTAAACGGATTGTAATGAATTAACATAAAGGTAGCCTAGGATCTGTTGAAGGATAGATAATACTTTGTATTAAGATATTGAAATTAAAACTACCAATTGATTATCTCAAAGATAGTAAAAATAATATAAAAATATCGTCTAAGAAGGTCCAAACCAAATAAAAATCATTTAAAAATAATTATGTTAAGAGGAAAGTCTCGTAAATTTAATTTCGTAATTTCCACGTCGTAACTCATTGTACCATACTTTTTCATAGTTCAGATATGAAACTTGCCGGTTGGACGTAATTTATCGTTTTCAACAAATATTAACTCTACATTTACTGCCATATTTTTTGTTTTTCTTTTTTTTTTGTGTTACGTTTACGATAAACATAACAATACAATTTTGAGAGCTGACACATTTACCAAATTATTATTGCATGTGAAAGTGACCCGTCTGTATCAAATGGTAAACGTAATGAAAATCAGTGATGATCAACCAGCGATCAAGAATCCATTGCTTGTCACCGCTATCATGCCAATCTGCTTAAATGTATCCTTATGTTATATTTGAAAACTGCTCCAAAGCTTTATTGTGAACTATTTTATAAGATTTTGTACAGACCTTTTTATATTCAATTTTTTTGCATTCATTTTCTACATTGATAACTATACTGTCTAGTTCTAAAATCACCAGAGTGCTCTTGAAACTAGCTCTAGAACAAGCCACGTAGAACAAACAGTGATCCGAATAATATTTATTTCCACATAAGAATTCCCAAACTCTTTCTCACTTTATTAGGGTTCTTTAGTCAAAGGGTATACTTCTATAATCAAAGGTTTTCGTCATGGCTACTCAGTTGTTTGTCATTTTTTTTTAATTATATGAACAAAAAAAATCTATGTCAAAATAACAACTGAAAGTAATTTTAAATTTGAAAAAATAAAACAGGTGATTATGTAAGGTGGTAAGGCTCTCAAATTCGAAGTAAACATAACTATATGAAAATAAATAAATATATTGCAACTCATGACACAATTTTCAATTAATTTTACACAACGCCATGGATCTTTCTGGGCGTTATTGAATTATATGTAGTCTGCACATTGTGAGGAATAGTGATATGGCCAGTATCATCATTTGGAAAAGTAATGGATGCACAATAGAATCATATGATTAAACCAAAACAAAGACATTTTTAATACTATCATAAACTTTTAAAAATGAATTCATTCTTGTTCAAAATTCATCATCAACTGTACTAAATATGATTGCTACATCAGGTTTAACTGAATTATTGTTACGGCGGAGATGTAAGTCATAGATTACTTTCATTAGCAAACACATTTCCTAATTTTGATTTTACAAAGTATTTTTGGCTCGTTTTTTCATCAAATCATCATTTCAAGTGAGTTCAATATTAAAAAATACTAAACATTAAAATATTAACATTGACTTTGGTAGTATTGCTTTACTTTTATGACAACATCAAGCAATGTCACTACATAAAGAGCACGTTCCAATAGAAGCTCACAACGCCCTTTTCGCCGTTCCATTAGACAACCGCGAGCGTTGCGGTCGTGACGAAAACGTCATTGATGACATCATAAAATACGCTCACGCGAAGCTCACGACGCCCCATGTCTGGAGGTGGATCTACGTGAGCGTTGACAAAATTGGCGGGATTCTCAATAAAGATGGCGACCGTGAAAATGTCATTACTTGATACGGTATAGGATATTTATATTAAATAACATATTGTATTAAAATACGTAAATGAAATATGTTAATAGAGTTTTGATAATTTTACTTCTTTTGAAAAATGTTGTGAATTCTAAAATTCAAGGTAGAAATTAATTTATAATCATTTCATGGTAATTTAATATTTTTCATTTAACCAATAAGGTCATTTTTATGTTTTATGATAATTAAAATAAAAAAGTTGAATTATACATTGTTTCTTTAATATATTTAAATGAATTTAATAATTATATGAATTTACTGTTAAGACTTACAAAGTGTAACTTAACCTCTCAAAGCTTTTGTTTTATTTTTTCTAGATCGCCATTTTTATTATTTATCTGAACGCTCAAAACACCCATAAATGCGTTCCACTAGCTCTTACGATCGTAACGCTCGCGAGCTAGTGGAACGGGAAAACTCGCGGTCGTAAGCGTGAGCGTTGTGAGCTTCTAGTGGAACGTAGTCAAAGAGAAACCAGTTCTGTCACCTAAAAAATGTGATATTCAATAAGAAGAAACAGAATAATTATTATTTCAGTGTTTCTATAAATTTAATAAAGATACATTATTTATTAATGAATATTATAAATTTACACAATATATTATAATAAAATTAACCTACAATTTGACCAGTTCATTTAAAGGGCATGTAAGGGACGCAACATCAGTTATGTTTAAAATATTGAAAAGGTAGGTAATTGGAACGTAAGAATAAAGTGAAGGATCTGTCAAACTGTCTTTTTCATTTACGTATGTGTATATGTCTTGTAAAATTCAAGCATTAGTGTGAGTAAGGCTTATTTCAATTAATTTAATGTACTTCTAATGCATTTTATATAAAATAAATAGCTTTCTGCACTTCTCCGTCATATAAACTTTAACTAAGCCAAGTTTCAAGTTCACCCGTTCACGTAAAATCGGTTAAAAAGGGGTACAATTGTTTTGCTTCACATATTAATATATAGATAACTTGTAGTTAATACATTACAAGACTTTTTGGCAGGATCTTAGGCTGTCATGTAGTGTATTTTATATTTTATTCATAATCATGTGTTATTTGACTCTATATTTTGTAAATTTGGTGGTGCTTTAC
>JACEII010000018.1:1981025-2003273 GCA_014332785.1 Antheraea mylitta | reverse complement strand
GCAGACGCCCTGGGCGCCTGCCTCGCCTGACGAGGGCGTTGTGTGCGCGGCGCGCGGGGACATCCGCGATAGTTCGCGGGGTGACCCGCGTTACCGCAGAGCACACAACTGGGAGGGTCGGGGGTGCCAGGAGCGCGCTCGCACTCCTTCGTGGCGTGGTCACCCAGGCACTTGACGCACCTGGGGCGAAGATGACAATTCTTCGCGGAGTGGCCATAACTCTGGCAGTTATGGCACTGCGAAGGAATGTGGGTCTTGCGTGGGGGCTCAACGGTGATCCCGTTGAGGCCACAGACGGACGTGAGGGAGAAAATGGCCTTGCCCTCCTGCGACCGGTCGAGGATGACTAGCACCATGTTGTACGGGGAGCGAGTGGTTGGACGGTACATACGGTGTACCTCACGGACTGGGAGATTTTTCTCCTTAAGGGAGAGGGTGACTTCCTCGACCGAGATTTCGGCCGGGATGCGGCGAAGCACGACACGCAGGAGGCGCTCCTCTTCTAACGCGTATGTAAAATACGCTAGTTTCATCTCTGTGAGAAAACGGATCAACGCGCGGTGATCGTCCGACGTCGGACATTTAACACGAATGCCCGCCGGCGTGCTAAGGGCATTCGTGTAATTAATACTGAGAGCTTTAAGTCTATTGGAAATGAAAGTCCACTGGGACTTGTCCTGTATCGTAACAGGAGGCGGCGGACGCGGTTTCCTAACTGCGGAACCCGGAGTGAGCGAGACGGAACTATTGATCGGCTTACGCGGTATTTCCGCGGTCGTCGGTACACGCGCGCCACCTATATTGGCGACTTTTTTTGGGCCTACGGAACCCGAATCCGTCGGGCTGGCCGGACGACGTCTATTGTGTGAGACGGTGGTAAACCCGTCCTTGTCTATCGGCGCTGAAGGCGCAGGGATCGCGGACTCGGTCGCGGTAGGCTCAACGGATGCCGTCACGTCTAGCTCCATCTCGGAGCCGGCCTCCGAACTGGAGCTAGGAATCGCGGCCTCAAGTAGGCCTTTGTCTCGCGCGTCTAGAGGAGACTGCGGTGAGAGGGACGCAAAAGAGTTCGCGGTCGGAATATTAGATGTGAAATGGCACTCGGCGGCCTGCGATATAACATTATTATAAATGGAGTTTACAATCTCCTTATTGATCTCGGCGTCGCTCGCGAGGAGATTTTGGCGAAAATAGTCTACTAAAGCTAGCGGATCCATCGCGGTGGATCGAGGAGAGGGAGGGGCCGCGAACAACCTCCCTGCCTTAAGGGCAGGGGGGCACGCCAAACGAAAAACTAGGGAACTATCTTGAGTCCGGTCCAAGAGAGTTGTTTAAAACAAAATGAAGGCACAAAACATGTAAATGAGTGAGCGAGACAAGGGAACATATACTACGTAAATAACACACTATAAAATAAATAAGTAGCAGTTAAGTAGATAAATAAATAAATAGTTACATATATAAAGATAGAATTGATGGATAAATAATAGAAAAATAAATAGTAATAAGAAGATAATAGATAAATAATTAACTGTATAGGCAAGTGGTTAAACAAATAAATAGATAAATAAAGGCGTAAATATATAAGTAAGGGAATGTCTCACTCACTCAGGTAGATGTTGGACACGTGCGGCGCAGCTTTGTCGAATTAATAGCAAACACAAAGCACAACGAAACACAAAAAACAACGGGTCGTCACTAATCTGCGAGTACCGAAGTCAAAAACAAAAAAAAAAAATAACGGTCATTTTAGAAGCTCCGTGCGTACGTCCGAAGCGTGCGGCTACACAAATCGGACTCCCATTATTAATTTCGACATGCAAAATTCAGCATCTATAAACAGAACTTGAGTACCGTAATGAGTGTAGTCTAGGGTGTTATTCAAAGAGCGTTGCACCGCTTTATTGTGAGCGCAATAACCAATGCAGCAAAGGTACAGATTTTGTCAAAGATTAATTAATTATCCTTAAAATTTACGATATATTTAGTAATATACTTTTATTCTTTTAATAACTGCAAAACGTTAAATATAACTGTATATTTTTAAAGTAATGTAAAGATGACTTCTAATATATGTAATAATATCTATGGAAATACAATAAAGCTGGAGGTTTTGTTGGTTTGATTGAACACGCTAATCTCAGAATCTACTAGTCCAATTTGAAAAATTATTTCAGTGTTAGAAAGCTAATTTATCAAGGAATGTTATATGCTATACATCACCATACTGAGGCCAGTAAAGAAGGAAGAATAAAGAATGTATCAAAATCGTTTTTGTTTTCCTTTTGAGAGCTTCCGCTGCGTGTTAGCTTTAGCCCAAAGTAACTATTCCACGCGGACGAAGTCGCGGGCAGAAGCTAGTTATTAAATAAAAGAATCGGAGTGATAATAACTATGCATCGATCTGAAGGCCAGATGGACATAATTTCCAATCTAAAGTGCATTTATTAGTTGTTTGGATACAATCATTTATGAAAATTTATAAGAAGAGTCCTAGTACGTATATTTCTACTAGAAGCCTCCCACAGCTTTATCATATTTTGTATAAACATACAAATGTTATCAATGATGGCACCTTTTTTTAAAGAGGGGAAAATCCGTCATGGATGCTCCTCGCACTGCCGGGGGACAGCGCGAGGGTTATTTAAGACTTCTATTCACTAAAAACCCCTTGCCGCCTTTACGCGAATATGGACCATGGTGCGAGATCACGGTTTGCATTCTCCGCTGCTCTGATGAGCGCTCTGATTGCCTGTAAATGGTAGACAACGAGGATTTTCATCTCGTGGAGAGTTTACTTCTCCACTTCTTGCTTCATGTTGAAGCTTTGTCATCACGGGTCTTCATCCTTATATGGCAGCGAACGCTCCCGCTTTCACTGCCAGGAGGGAAATCAATTATGGCACCTTACATTATCTTTCTGTTACTTGAACGACTTAAACAAGGGACACCGAAATAACTCTCAAATAGCAGAACTTATACAAACTTATTTATTTATTTTTGCCAACCAATCTTCTAGATTATTACTGCTGTTATCGAGTAGATAATAATATTACAAGCTTTTTGTGATCATTTCAATGTTCTAACAAGATGGTGGCCCTTTGTTAAAATTTCCAGGGAGTAACAAGTCAGAATTCATGCTCCGTGGTATTATTTCCCATCCAATACACTTGTGCACAATAACCAAACTATATTACGTAAAACATCGCCAATTTTACAAAATATAGAGATAAATAACATAATATTCTGAATAAAATATAAGATCTACTACGTAATAACCTAAGGTTCCGCCAAAAACTCTCTAACTTACTTATTATGTATCGTTATGTTTAGGCCAGTTAAGCAATTTCTTTATAAACTACAAAGATGAGTTATTCCAATGTACAAACTATATTACTGTAAGATTTCAATATAACCTATTTAGTAGTTTTTGCATAAAAATGTATTAAATATCTACTTATCATCATCAACTTAAAACGTTATTAGGATCAAGTATGGAAATATGGATTAGGATCAAGTTTTTTATATATCATATTCTAGTCTTCTTCTACGAAGCTATCAACGTGTAGGCAGATACTGACTAGTTTAATAAAGTTTTACTCTTTGGTAATACAAGTAAACTTTGAACAGCATCTGTATTCCCAGCAGGGCCGACAAAATTTGTCATTGGTTTAGAGATACGGCTTTGTGAATTAGTGTCTTGTTTATCTAAAAGAACCAAACTATCGCCAAACATGTAGTGAGTTTATATTGTAGTTGAGAAGAATTCTGGTTTTTGCCTCTTTCCTAGTTACTGGAGAATAAGGCAATCGACTCTTTGTCTTTTTTTTTCATGGCATCGGAGGCAAACGAACATGTGGGTCACCTGATGTTAAGTGATACCACCGTCCAACCGTCCATAGACACTTGCAACACCAAGGAAGTTGCAAGCGTGTTGCCAGCCTGTGTTGGAGGAGGGGGAGAGGGAAGGAAGGGAAGAAAGGAGGGGGAAAGTGAGGGGAGGTGGCTCTCCAGCCCTCTCACTGGCCGAACGAAACGCAACAATGCAAGCACTGTTACTTCACGTCGGTTTTCTGTGAAAGTAGTCAGTAATAGCTTCAGCTTGGCTCTACGACCTACAAAAATAAGTATATACACCTTGCTTTTTACACTCCTTAGCTGATGATGTTGGCCAATCAAGGAACACAAACTTACTGTTTCTTTAATTATTACCACATATCGATTTAGCTGATTTTAAGACGCTTGCAACTAATTAGATTACGCTGTGGATTGGGTTGCCTGGTAGGGATGTGAGTTTAATGAAAAAAATCGATTAATTAGGAATCGATTTTTCTTTTTTTAAATAATAATCGATTTGTTAAAAATCGATTTTATTCAAAATAAATAATCGATTTTTTTCAAAAATCGATTTTTATAATATTTAAAAATAGACATGCTTTCCATATTCCTATAATAAACCTAAAGATTTAAAATAACAATTTATCAGATTAAGAATCACATAAAATTATACGTATCAAAAATAACTAGTTCAAAACAAAATAAAAGTGAATGTTCCTTTAAACTTTCAAGGTAAAGAATATAGAAACTAAATACCATAGAAATTTTCAGTACTATTAAACATTATATCGTAATAAAAATGAAATGATAAACATCCTAACAAAATGACAACATTATTAATTCTAACTGTAAAATTCAAAACAATGAAGTTTTCTTTTAAATTTTCATATTAATCATAGTGTGACTGAGAAAATTAAAATTGAAGAATTTTTTTTATTGAATAATTTCAATAATAATGTATAGTTTTGTAAACTTATCGATGTCGAGTTTACCATAAGACATTTTTAGTAAACATGTTGTACTCGCATGACAGACCTTTTTAGTTTTATTAAAAGTTTTAATTTTACAGAGAGCGGTATTTGGCTGTCATAAGAAACACAACAATTATTATAAGATATAGTAACTCATGTTACTTGTAAGGTAGTGGGATGTTTTCATTCTATGTTCTTTTTAAATTTGTAGTTTCACTACAAAATTTTTCATTCTATCGAACAGGACATGCATATTACTATGGTATTATTCTTTTTCGTTATAAAATACTTTCGCCAGCCGCTTTTAGGTGTTTTGCGGCTAGAAAACATTTTAAATTTTTACAAACATATTATCTCACTATGCTCACTCTTCAATTGTAAATAATAATGAACTTATTTTGAGTTTTTTTCATCCCTCGCATGGATGTTTATAAAAATCGTTATAATAAATATAATATATATAAATATTAATATGAAAATAAACATCGACAATAAAAAATCGATTATAATAAAATAAAAATCGATTTAATTAAAAATCGATTATTTTTTAACATCCCTATTGCCTGGTACGTTGTTCCCACAGGGTTATGATATGAGCTCTTCAAAAAGGGATTATAACATGCTTTTAAAGGTCGGCCACACAACGGTATTCATGTAACATCAGACGGGCCGTCTACCAGTTTGCTACCCTTTAATGTTAAAAAAATCATCAGCAGAGTTTTTTTATATCATAGGCAGCAAACGAACTGGTAGGTCACCTGATGTTAAGTGATCACCACCGTCTATAGGTACTAACAACACTAGGGAAGTCGCAAGTGCGTTACCAGCCTGTATTTGGGGGAAGGAGTAGTGAGGAGAGGAAAGCAGGAGCCATAGGTACTAGTAACACCAGGGAAGTCGCAAGTGCGTTACCAGCCTGTATTTGGGGAAAGGAGTGGTGAGGAGAGGGAGGAGAGAGGAGAAAGAGAGAAAGGAGAGGTGGGCCTCCGGGGCTCTCACTAACCGAACAAAACGCAACAATGCCAGCACTGTTACTTCATATCGAATTTATCTGCGCGGGTGGTACTAGCCCAGGCGAGTCGACTCATTCATGCTGAAACCAGTATAGCTTCAGCATGGCTCTACCACCTCGAGTTGTTTTATACACTGCAATTAATTTTGCTTCTGTCGAAGAGAAGCTATAATTTTATCTTAATTTGGACATTTTATCTCCTTTTCATTTCATAACAAAAGAACAAGGACAAAAAATCACGACCAATTAATTCTACATACGTTTGAGCGCTCTTTAATGTAAAGCTCTCGAATAAGTTTTAAGCCGGTTGAAATACACAAAAAATCCCGTATCCAGGTCACTTCACTCCATTAAGCGGCTGAAAATCAATATTATAGGTACGAGTGAGGTACGCCTTTCATGGAGCACGGAGTAAATCAACTAAATGTACAGTGAAAAGGTATTACCAGGAATTCATTAACAGACAAACGTGGTTCAATAATGTGGGTGGGAGAAGCAGAGCCAATCAATGGGATACGGATAAAGTGAAGTGGATTTTCGATGATAAAATTTACCAATATTTAAAATGCCCGTTACCTGTTGTAACTGCGTGTATTCAAGCTTTATAAATATTAGTCAGTACACAGTTGTGAGAATAGAATTTACTCACGTCTGTCAAAACTTTGAACCAGTGTCAAAGTGTTTTAAATAACTTACCAAATTCTTACTATTATTATAAATATGAATATAAATTTGTTTGTTACGCTTTCTCTATCAACTGATCATCATGACATTATGCATATACGTTATTTCATCTAGGAAAATTCTTTTTCCGAAAGATAGTTAAAAAAATTACATCTACACGAACAAAACCACGTGCAAAAGTTAGTTTTGTATAAAGTATGAGTGTAACGAAGCCGACCATATGACTAATCTGCACGATATGGTACGTTTTTGTTATAGGAATTCACACTTCAGTTCTGCTTGGATCTCCCCAATGGGCCAACCAGCGATTGATTCCCAATACACCTCGTCATACTACAAGACTCGTCCGCATTATTACTTCGTTCTCACCTAGCATACTTCATAATAAGTAATAAAGTATATTTAAATCATTTTTGGAAATATCTTTTTGTCTGGCTGTCTGTTTGTATGAACACGCATCTCACTTCTAAAGTACCGGGTTCACGATAAAACCTCACCAAGTAAATCATAAAGCATATTTTCGAGAATATCTTAGCCTTTGTTTCATTCAATTGGTCCATTATATGAAAATATTATAATTTTAATAGCGACGCAACTTAAGAACGAGAGAAAAGTATATAGGTAAATGGACTTAATACATTAAGATTTTATTATTCACTGTTTTTTTTATACCAGGGTTCGGTCTCAGTTGCGGGCACAGCTAGTCTAAAAATAAAATTGCAAATCTAATCGTTGAGTTTAAATCATTCAAAGAAACTAAAAAATATTTTTTTTGAATTTATAATTCAACTTTTACTATTTTTTATAACTATTATTCGAGAATCTTAATAAAAAACCTGTACATCATGCTCTTTTGAAATACTACAAAAGCATTGCGTGCGACTTCACATCTGATAAAGGTCATTGCGACTCAATTGCATACTGTATCAAAGCGATAACAATGAATAATGTGCATACTGTTTCCAGTATTGATAAACTGTAATTGCTTCTTCGTTTATAATATAGATTGAAATACAAGTGCTGATTGCATTGAATGTATTTGAATTTAATATACTGTAAAATAATACACTATCGTTTCATTTACAATTCCCATGCTTTGTTTATTTTTCTGTCAATCTATTTTATTTAAAACATAAAAGATTTTTAATATGAATATGGTCACTATAAGAGGTTGTTCGGTTAGCTAATTACGGAGTAACTTAAGTCAGAAGGTTCCTTAAATAGGGACTTAATAAAGTAACCGTTTTAGTATATTACACGGATCTCACAACTTTTTGCGGTAGAAGAATTCAGTTGCGAGACTTGTTTTTTGTTTCAAATTTTGTTTGTGATGGCATTTTATATTTTCTTAGCGACTTGCCCCGATTTCTCGTCAGTGAAAGGTCTAAACGCCTTATATCTTCCATTTTTTATAGTTTAATATTTACAATTCATGAGAGTCATATTAGGTAGAAAAATAAGAGTCTTTTATTTAAGAAATATTTATTTGTTATACGTAATATTACATCTAAAATATCTTCCAAGATATTAATTGGAATTATGTAACGTAAAGTGTATTTTTAATTACATTCAGATGTCAAATATTTCATTGGATTAGAATTAATATTATATTTGCCAAATTGAGCTCCGAATAAGTAATTCTTTTTAATAACGTGTAAAATATAAAACTACTTGTTTCCTGGAGATAATGTAACTGCCTATTGATAAAATTACTTTTAGGATCGGATCAGTAGTTCAGTATATATTTCCTATTACAATCTAACATTTACCTTTTTTATAATAGCTATAGATTCTTTTGTAGTACATAAGCGCTATTTTTACATAAACAATGGACTACTTATGAAAATTAATCATAATAACACAAGCAATGTTACTTGTTGAAGTAGTTACTACCTATCGGCAAAATTATTTTTAGGATCGGATCAGTAGTTCAGGAGATATTATTTGTTACCAAGAAACAATTAGATATTTATAATAATAGCTGATTCTTCTGTAATTTAGAAAATGTATAACATCTATTTTAATTAAACAGTGAACTACTTAGGAAAATTTATAATAATAGAATATAACCAATGTTACTTGGAAATAAAGTACTGCCTATTGGTCAATTTATTTTAAGGATTTTTGGGATTGGATCAGTAGGTCAGGAGATATTATCTGTTTCAAACAAATATTACCTCTTTATAATAACAGCTATAGGTTGTCCTGTAATGCAGAAAATGCAGAACCACGATTTTTAATTAAACGTTCAACTAACGACATGAGATGTGCTTAAGGGGAATGAGCAACCGATATCACCCGTATAGCGAACGTTCAACGTTTCGGTTGGCAATGTCATCAAAAGACCGTTCACCTCATACTGTTCTACATAATTGCTTCCATTGACCTATTTACCGAATGAAAGCATATATTCCAATTACTTATGTAATTTTGATGGTAGATATATGATTATTTTAAGTTTAAAAGGTTTTTCAATTGTTTAACATGGTTGATTTCCAGTAATTGTAAAGGAATGATACTGTTTAATAGTAAAAAATAGGTGTCAAGTAATAGAGTATTATCGAAATAAGACTTTATATATATGGCATAATTAAATTATTTTTTCATCCACTGTATACTCGTAGACGTACTCTATTTAACAACGCGGAGCGATGTCTAATACGCCCCATATGTGTCTTCCTTGCGATGTGGCTAAGAAAATCATAGATTTCTTTGTCATAAGGAGGCTATTACATATATTTCGTACAAGATACCATGTTCTCTTAAAACGATATATATACTAAATAAAAGGTCGCATATCTTATTATGCGTTTCCAATGAGAACGTACAACCCTAGGTTTGGTTAGTGAGACAACACACTGAAAATTGGTATATCTAAATACTTTATTCGTAATGAATATTACTTTTATTTTGTGTTTTTAATTTGAAAATTAATTTGTGTACTAATAACACTGTCATACGCAATACGATGAGATGAAAATATCATTTATATCTGATCTGCACCTTCATCAGGTTGCTACGTGGTATCCTGAGGCGAACATTCACTTCGGTTTGTAGTCAGCTTTCATTGAACTTTTCGTTAAAGGAGAGTGTTGCTTGCACGTTGATTTACATCATTTCAAATGAGATGAGTTTATTATAATAACACCCTGCAAAGTTTGAAAGATACCTTGTTTTGACGAAGATCAGTCGACGATATTTTTGATCGTGCACCGAGAGAAATTTTCAATTCTTTATTCCATTTATTAATTTATGTGGCAACGGCAGCTCTAGATAATGTTATTGTATATGAAAATACTGGTAGTTTAAAGAAGAGAGTATAACTATCAAATGTAATATGCCTTTCTATCAAAGAAAGAATTTAAAAAGTTGAAGAAGAGATTTTATATATAACTTCCTATAAAAATATCGCAAACTTAAATTCTTCAAGACTTCGAGTAGTGAAAAACTATAAAGATTTAAGCGCCATACAAACGAAAATAGACCTTATGCGATAGAGGTCAGCAAACAGTTTGGCAGTATAAGGTTTAAAAAAATACTGGATTTATTACAAGATTTCAATAATTATAAATGATGTAATGTGAAATTCCAATTATTATGCAAAATGTATTATTACATTATTATTTTATTTTTAAGAACTATTTTTTGTACTAAAACAAGAAATATCCAACTTAGCTATTTTATTTATACTTTTAGGTTAGAAAAAATATTTTACATTAAATACTGAACTAAATAGACATTAAATTATTACAATATGAATATATCAAATTAAATATTTAATAATTTAGACAAATGAATATGATAGCAATAGTTTTTAGGTAATTAACTTAACTATTATTCTCTCTACTTATTTCATATAAAATATACAATATTTTATCGATCATAAGAAAAAAAAAAACGAAACATATTTTAAATTAATTATATTTTTTAAGAAAATAATATCAAATATATGGTAATATAAAAACTATATATAATTTAAATATAATTAAATATATTATTGTGACCATAGATTTATAGACTCATATGGTACACGTACTAAATGTCTTTGCCGATGGCGGGAAATTTAATATTTTTTTAAAAAGCGCGTTGGGACATATCAGTCCCGAAGCTAGTATACAGGTAAATAACAGTATTCGAGTGAAAACTCGTTTTCCAAAAACTTATTGAGTTTTTGGCGAGATCTTAGAATTTTATATTTTATTCGTTATTCTGATTATTTAACTATATTTGTGTAATATTGGTGGCATTCCACGTAATGCAGTTCGGTTATTGCGCATAAGTGAAGTGAATGGAAAATAATATCACGGAATAATTCTGAGATAGCACAAAAACTCCTCGGAAAGTTCTACCAATGAGACCACCTTCTTGTTAGAACAGTGAAATTATTTCAAGGTGCTTGTAATATTAGTACCAGACAATAGCATTGATAATCTGGAAGATTAATAGCCAAGAATAAAATCTAAAAAAAAAATATTATACTTTCGTAGGTGTTTTTGTAGGTGGTAGAGCCACGTGAAGCTATAACTGGTTTCAGCATGAATGGTTCGGCTCCTCCGGAGTAGTACCGTACCATCCTCTCACAGAAAACCGACGTGAAGTAACAGTGATTGAAAGAAAGAAAGAAATATTTTATTCATAATGCTTATTTAGAAGTATACAACAGTGGAAAAACAAATATGCATGTGTCAACATTACGAAATGGAATCCAGCTCAGCATATGCTAAAGTGTTATGAGAAACACTTAGTGCGGATTTTCAGCTGGAACCCAATGCAAGTCACGGAACGATATCAATTAAAATTATGAAATATAGTATATATAAGGAAAACAAGTAACGTAAAAAATAATAAATAAATAAGTAAAATTAGCAGGATATATAAAAAAACACATAAGCAATTGCAGGCGTAACTCATGTATATATATTCAACAGAAATTAGATGCAAAACCTTTAAATTTACAAAACAGTGTGACGGTAGTAAGTACTTTTTAAAATGAATTTTAAGCACCGTGTTGAGATTGCGCATTGGAGGGGGTAGGTCGTTCCAGCATCTAGTAGCAGCGAACCTAAAACTACCCCGAAATGAGGTGGTAGCATGCCGATAAGTACATAACATATACTTTGAAGCTTTAGTTCTATAACTATTCTGATCTCTTGCCCAAACTAGTTTTTCATATAAATATTCAGGCTTTCCGGTTTTTATTATACCAAATAATAGTGTAGCTAGGTGCAGCTGCCTTCTACTCTCCATTTTTAGGAGTCGCCCTTGATTTAAAAAAGGCGTGACGAGAGTTCGTGGTGGTATGTGAAAACAGAAACGTTCGCAGGAATTCTGTACCCTCTGTATAAGCCTCTTTGTTTTATTGAGAATACAAGAATCATATACAATATCAGCATAGTTTAGTTTAGATAGAATGAACGATTCACATAGAGTTATTCTAATTTCTGTACTAATGTAAGCACGAATATTATATAGAAGCTTAAGTCTATACATACAATTGCGTGTTGCCTCCAGAACATGTTTTTCAAAACGCAGGGATGAATCCATGAGTAAACCAAAATTACGAGACTCTGATACACACTCTATGGGTTCGTTGGATATTATGATCGAGGGTCGATTAAGCGTAATATTTACAATTTGTTTTTTTGATCCTAAAACCATAAACTTAGACTTGGGCGGATTTAAGACCAAACAGTTAGCATCTGCCCATTCTTTTTTCACTAGCGAGATCTTGATTCATCCTACGTGCGGCATCTATGGTATCACGTGGAAGACAATGTAAGTATAATTGTAAATCGTTTGCATATAAATGAAATTTACAATACTTAATACTATTAACAATATCAGAGCTATACAGAATAAATAACAAAGGACCTAAAATTGATCCCTGTGGGACACCTCTCTCAACTGGCGTAAGAGTCGATGAAACTTTATCACCAACACTATTCCCTATTTCCACATATTGAAATCTATTACTTAAAAAACTATGAAACCATTCAACAGTAGCCGAATGAAAACCATAATACCTTAATTTATATAAAAACAGGGTTACGTTTATAGTATCTAAAGCACGAGAAAGATCTAAAAGTGTCAACAAGGTGATTGCATTGTTGCATTTCGTTCGGTCAGTGAAAGTGCCGGAGACCCACCTCCCCTTCTCCTTAATTGTCCTCTCCCTTCCACTTTCCTCTTCTCTCCTTTCCTCCATCCCTCTAAACACTGACTGGCAACGCACTTACAAATCCTCTGGTGTTGCTGGTGTCCATGGACGGTGGTGATCACTTAACATCAGGTGAGCCGCCACTCTATTTGCCGCCTATATATTTAAAAAAAAAAATTATAAACGTTTGCATCATGCATGTGTCAGACATAAAAGTAGAAGCAATTAATTAGTTTATACTCTGAACAAAAACATTTAGATAAACTCTAAAAATACAAAGAATAAATTATATATATCTTTTGTATTTAAGTTTCTTTATAAGTTTTATCCAAAAGCAATTATTTTAATAAGAAAACAACGTAATCCTCTTTTGTTTATTACACAATATCTGAAACGTTTTCTCTTTCCAGGAGCAAAGTGGCCTTTAGAATCAATTATAAAATGTACGGACCTCCAAAGTAGTACTCGAAAATAATTAAGTAAAGCTACTTACGTACAACTTAATATTGTAATACTACATAAGTACTTTATTTTATCGTACTCGGCAAAATGACTACTCTATGCCTGATGGTAAGCACAGTACAATCCAAAAACAATAGCGACCACCGAGTGAAACACTATCCATCGCTGGTCGCCACTATCATGCCGCCCTTCAGAAAGCTGGATATGCACAGATTACTCCCGAAACGCGACGCGCAGAAGCGAGTCACTATTACGGGCTTTTTCGCCATATACATGGTGGTTGCGACCCAGTCGGGCTGTAAAACCCTACCACTCCGCTTTCGCCATTGCCTCGTTCGTTATTCAGCAGGGTGCACCACGTGCAGGTGAAGTTGGCTTGGGTTTCTCAAGTTTTATGATGTTATTCCACACCCCTTACACCCCAAATATTCACTTCGGAAATTTTATAAAATACTTGAAACCGACACGATTTTTCTTGCAAAAAATATGATACTTAATCATCCTGTGTAGTTGGTTTTAAATAACAAAGATTTTTCTACGTATAAAACACAAAGCGTAATTAGATATGCATACGGTAAAGAGCAAACAAAAATTCAGAAACAGAGCATAACAGAAATAAGTCACGGTGGATGACGTATACCCGCCGTTTGTACACTTCAGTGCAAATAAAAAAAAATTACCGATGCAATTAATCTCTTTTGTAATGTTATTAACAATATTCTTTATTACAATCAGTTAAACAATTATTTTATAACTATGTTTTTCTTAATGTAAAGCCTGAACGTTACTCTATTACCTAAAAAAACATAGCCCGTATCCAATAGCCCGTAAGAAATGTGTTACGGACAGCGAGCACGTGCAAGACACTTAGTGACATTGAATAATTTTAAATAGTGAATAGGAATAGGAAGTGAAAGGCGTAAATTTATTACCCTTTAGTTTGCAGTACATATTGTTTTAGTTTGTAGAAACAGTGTTAGCAATAAGTTATATGGACAATAAGGAACGAATAGATTTATAATTTATTAGGGATAGGTATTGTTTTAAATTGTGCAAGATGTAATAAATCTATGTCAATGCCACGGTCTAGGGAAATAATAACAGAAGAACGAATCCATGTGCCTTATTTCTCAAACGTGCGCATCCTAGGGGGTCTCGGTCGAGCTGATTTCGACTTTAAGCGAGCCACACGCGTAGAGCGCGTATATCGGCCCATTACAGCTGCGAGACCCTTAAATAAGGAACATGAACTTGTTCAAAAACTAGTCCGGTGAAGCTGTAAAGACCTTGCTAAGTCAATAGCGTAGCCAGTTCGAGAAAAAAAAAATGTTCAAAAATAGTAACATCATAGACTCTGATCGGAACGGTCACCGAGTACACTCTGAACGAGTTTATTCGGAATATTGACACGACAGAGTCTAATAAGATCGCAAAATAGTTTGAGTGGTTATATCAATACATTATATTCGTAATAATAATACTATAAGAACTTGTAATTAAAACACAATTATACAAATATTACGGATAGAGGTGATTTACGACCACCTCAATATTATATTCGTAACAAAATGATTTCATCTAATTCATTAGAAGCCGGGTGCTATGTGCAGGGTAAGTAGTATAAGGCAATTGAATCCAAGAGAAACGATGCCTCCATACTCAGCGTGTAACATTCATCATAGTAGTAAGAGAATATATGGAAAATTTCATGAGATGTCATATATGTACAACTTTCGTCCTTTTGCGTTGCTGTAACTCATTATCATGTGAACTATACAAATACATAATATACAATCCAAGATAATCTTTGTTTATATTACCAAAATCCACATTTTTTACCTAATAAAATCAGCGTGCCAAACAAGTAGAGTATTTGTACCCAACACAGAGTCATAAACCCGCTACAGTTAATTTCTTTTGGATTCGTTTTGGAATCGACCAGTGTATTTCTGATAGATTTACTAATCTCTTTTTGTGGCATGTTTACTATCAGTTATAGCGTTGTCACTTTGTCGAGCCATACCTAAAAAATCTGGCTCGCTATATGCATTTTAAAATAAAGTTATCAATAAATGAATCTATGGAATATCTATAAAAAATACCATTTGATATTTGTGCTCATTTAAAATCAAATTGGGAACCGATTTCAGCTACTGTAACTGTTTAACTTTAAACCCTACTCAAATTTTATCCTTGAGACTGTTACAGCATCATTACTAATTCAGTTAGAAGACGTCCGGTATAAGACAATCCATCGAACGAGTTTTGAGAACAGTTATTACGTCACCAGCATATTTTGAAGTGGGTCTACCAACACTATATCTTCCAATACGCGGTCACCATTCAAGGACTGTTGTGCCTGTTCAGGTATCTATTCTTAATTAAAATAAACTAATATCATAATTAATCACTCATAAATACATAAATAATATAGGCACATTGTTGATAGAGATTGTCAGATAATCGTAACGTTGAGAAAGTTTAAGCTGTTTTTAGTTCATAGTACATACACAGGTAGTAGTACAAGTAAGATATACTAGACGAAAAATATTATATTTCAGTTTTATAAAAGTTTAGTATCTTCTCATATATCGTAGTTATATTGGCGCTATTGGCTATTTCATGTAACTTTATTGGCCATCTCGGTACACTATCGGACGTATTAAACCATTCAGTATCATTGGCCTCAAGTGTATAACACTCGAGTGCAATACTCACGTACGTTGTAGGAAAGCGGAACGGAACGAGTTTAAACGGAGTTCAACAATTAAGTTATTATTGTTATCGTTTATGTTCTAGCTTTAACGTACAAAGGCAGAGAAGCCTTTTTTCCAACAGTTTGAAATATTCAATCTAGTTGGTTTATGAAAGCATAATTTATTAGTTTATTTTTAATCTTGACTATAGACGTGTATATAATTGAAGATATGTATATTAAAATCCAACAGCGGCAACATATCCACATAGAATGCTAAAAAATAGGTCTAGGTTTGTGTTAACCAATCTGATATCTAAATACGATTTAATTATCAATATCACGCTGTGCAACTCGTATACATCAAATTAGTTGACGATCCGTGAATTTTAATGGATGCGTCATATATGCGTCTCTTTTTTTCTTATGCGCTCAATAATCTATTCCATTTTCCGTCCCGCTTCGTCATATCCGGAGTAACTGATAAAAACATTTCGTATCAACAAATAAGCATAAGGTGTGTGTACTAAGCTGCAATTAAAAAGCAAAACCATATGAAAGAGATTTTATTTATTTATTATTCTCGCAAATTCTTAGTCCGCGCCTTTTTTTATGTCACCTATTTTATTTTAACTCTAATGCAGCTTAAAAACCACGTTAATACGTAACTAGTGTCAACTAAGTGTTAGTGTATTATTATTACTTTTTATTGCTAACTCGAATTTTTTGAGATAATAGATGAATATATGAAAGAAGTTTACTTAGTTCCATACAAAATAGACACGATAAATTACATATCTAAACCAAAATTTACATCTATTTATTATGGTATAAGTTATGTAAATACAAACACAAAAACCTAAAAGTGGAAGTGCAACCAATTTAAAGATATACACTTAATAAACCCTATACTTCTTCTAGTCTGGCGAGTAATGACAAAAATAAACTTTTTTTTAAGGACACCGCACTAAAAAAAACATTATGCTATTAAAGAAAAACTAATTTTGCTTTGATTTAAATATAAGCTACAACTACAATAAAGTTCGTATCAATTATTGTTGTAGAAAATATTGAATTAAAAAAACAAACCCTATCGGAATGCGCTAAGCGCATAGTGTTCCGGGCGAGTAGACCGGAAGTCCGCACACGGCACGCTTCCGGTACGTCACGCCCGGTGATCGGGTCCTGCGGTCGCCGGACCGCTGCTTGGAGCTTTTTTAACAAGGGTCGCTTTACTAGAGATTACCTCTTATTTTATCGATAAACTCCATTTTAGTTCATATTTAATCTATAGAATTATTCTCCATGTGTCTTACCGTATTCGAAATAATAATGTTATTTTTAAAACTTACCTATTAGAGTTCAGAAGTTACAATTTATTATATTTTCATTGTAACTAACTCTAGGCAACAAAAGGGAAATTGTAATAAAGTATGACGTCGTTATGAACAAAGCCTCTTTAACATTTAATCGCTCAATATACAAAACCAATCAGAATCAGTAATAAAAACACATACCTTAGCCATCATATACAGTAATGCACTACTGAATATCGCTAGAGATATGAATAATCCGACGATTTAAACTAGAATATCTCGTGGCTTTTTACAAGACTCAACTACACATATTGTGAGTCGAGCTAACTAAGCATGCGAGTCAAATGAACCATACATGAATAAGTTGGTGAAACACATATACGTATCTTGATGTGTGTCGTACGAATGTTTACATGTATTTTTAATTTGACAATTTAAGCCAAGGCCAATTTAACAAAAGGTCCTTAATGAAACTTAAGCACATCGTATATGCGCGTGTGTTGCATGTAGTGTAATTGCCCAAACAGCGTGCTTGACGTCTCCATTCTGATGAATCGTACCTTAGTGTCTCGTGCTTAACCACCATCAGTATTTCAACGCCCCCAGTCACTGATGAATATCCAATATTTTCAGTCGAATATTATTAGGATAGGTTATCCTCGACAAGTCAATAGTAATTTGTTACAAATCAATTGTAACGAGTCATTAGTACGGTTAGTAATCACACTGAAATATAATTTATTTAAAATCACCGAATAAGTTTATTATAAGAAAATAAATTAAAAAAAAATGTATAAATTAAAAAAAAATAGATAATGGAACGTTATATTTCAATATTTCAATTAATGATTTATATGACTTTTATAATAGTTGTATTAACGTATTCGATATATTAATACAAGCATCCCTATATGCGGACAGATATCGGGCGCCACCCATTTTATACGAATGTTCCGATACGGTATTCGTATGTTTGCCAAAGTCGGGACAAATTGAATGACGCAGCCTTTTATTTGGGTCCCACAGTTTTCGGCCTCTACTTAAACAGTAAGCACTTCTTTTCCAATATTAGATATATCGTTGTGGATAACATCTAACATAATATCTTCTGTGGTTTATAGGTATTTTACTCGGCTGTAATACGAGTAACAATCTTTTACGGATGGATTAAGTATATATTATACTAGCTTTTGACCCTGACTTCAGTCGTTTTAATGTGTTGTTCATGTGTGTGATTTTTCTAGATGAGAGATGTCTTATGTCGTCCACTGTACTTTCACCGACCTTTGAGGTGAGTGCTTAAGGCACTCAGCCGAAATGACAAATAGCGTTAAGGTGGATGGCCAAATCTATATTTAGATTGTTGCCTTGTATGTAATATTCTGAACAATGTCAACTAAGCATACGAATTAATTTAACACTTGACAATTTGTACGCAAAATTTTATAATGTTAGGTTAACTGGTTAGAACTATTATTTATTTCTAGACACAGTACAGACACGATAGATTTACATTTTTATTATATGTATAGATATTAGTTGGCCATAATTTATTATTTATTGTAGTGCTACTAAACCTATGATAAATAAGACACACAAGTCTGAAGAGCTTGCGCAATAAGGATCAAAATGGCGCAAGTCTATTAAAAAGGGAGTAGAAACTTTCGAGGAGTATCGACTAAACAATCTCGATGAAAAGGCCTCTCCGCAAAAAAATAGCCATTTATTCAATAAATATTTACATTCATTAAACACAAAGATTAAAAATGTGTTGCCATGTCAACAGTCACACTGACCCACAGCTAAAGTTGTTTCATATAAAAAAATCTAATTTATATGATTGACCTTCACTGATAATGTATATTTGAATATTGTTCGAGTTCAATTGATAAAACATCATCTTTGTTATTAGTAGGACAATGACCCGCTCCCATGATTCAAAAGACGGGGACACGCCGGACCCCGATGACAACTCCCATAAATATTAATTCATTGATCCCGAGTACTGACGTATTGTACCCTCTATAGTAAATCTTATTGATCTATGTAAAAGTATAAAACAAAATAGATGTTTATTTTATTTGTCTCGAATTATCTCCGAAACCGCTTAACCAATTTTGACGAGTTCACTGAAAGATAGAGGCTTTTTCAGAGTATTAAACAGTTACGTTACAGTTACGCCATGGGTCTTAAGCAGTTGATGGTAAGATTAATAGTATGGTGTTAGAGATTTTACTAACTCTGCCTGGCTTACTACTACCCTCACGATGAAAATTTGTCGAAAAATACCAATTGATTATTCCGACAGCTGCATTTTAAAGCCAACTCCCTCAAGAAAAAGCATGCTCACCATCTTAGCCACATTTAAAATTAATTAAGATTGTAATCAGACGTTAGAACCTATGAAGTATAAAGAAAATTAACTTCGAAATAAAATACATAGTATCATTTAAACGAAGACATTTTCAGCAAATAGTCCTGACGTCTTGAAACGATTTAAAACTGAAGATTTTATAATTAAAATCTATGATTAGGACTTATTGAAAATAGTTCAAAGACGAAATTATTTGTATTTATGTTTTAAATATCTTTTTTAAGTGAAACGAGTATTTTCTACTCGTGAATCGTTACTGTGTTGAAAGATTGTGTTCGATTTAATTGTAGAGTCTTTGTGAGATCTTTATAACTGTTTCGAAATAAATGTACCGTCTGATTTTTATTCACATAACGCAAGTTAATTACTCGGAGTTTTATTTAGTAATTAATTGGTCCTATAAAATTTTATTATTAACTAGTGTCTTTAGTTTTTTAACAATATGCTGGTCTCTTTGTTAGAGCTTTTCAGGGAATTATTGCGACAACGCAGAATTCATACTCCGTAGTATTCCGTATTATTCTTCATCAACTTCACTTATGCACAATAACCGGTTTATATTACGTAAACTGCCACGATATATTGTTTCTCTTTCTTTTTAAGGGATGTTACAAAATATAGAGTCAAATAACACAAGACTTTGAATGGAATATAAAAGGCACTACATGACAGACCAAGATTCCGTCAAAAACACCTATGTGTAACCGTTAAATATTTTCTATAAATTATAAATGATTTTGGACAATATTAATAATTAATTAAGACTAATATTACCACCAATTTAAAGCCGGAAAATAGAAATGACAGAATTCAACTAATTAATTAATGAAATTTTACGTTTCTACTACAATTGATACTGTCGACTGTTATTTGAATATCGTCGAAACTAATAAAATATTAATTCGAAGAGCGAATTTCATATAAATGAGTCGAAGTTCCCCGGGAAAACACTCTTGGCGTTCTCATAGTTAAAGTTGCATTAATTGTAGCTCGGTTGTAGCAAAACGTCACTTCGTATAGCATGGTAAGCTCTTTTATTATTTAAAGTTTAAATAATTATCAAGTACTGATTTCTGCTTTTAAACGGTATTAACATTCTCAAGCAATTTAATAATTTGACTAGTCATTTAATTTTTATTTTAAATATTTATTGTACTACATCATTATAAATATATTTATAAACATATAATTCTTCAGTTCGTGTGTATGTGACTGAACTCCTCCTAAATGGTTGGGCAGATTTGGATGAATTTTTTTGGGAGATCGTTTCAAAAATTTTTTTATATTCACAATTAGAAACAATAGGTGGCGCTGTGTTCAAATTGTAGAATTATTTTTAATATCAAGGCAGTAATACGCTACTAGAAACCATTTAGGATAGCATACAAAAACATTTTATATTATGTGAACTGTATCTATCTGTATCTGATGTATTATATATTAAAATTGTCATTTGTGTTTGTAAGTTGTGATTTGGTGCAACTTGTGAAATGCTTATATTTCGATAAATGGCTTTAATGTTTTTTTAATTACGGATTCGATGATTGTCAATGTTGATTATTCATTTTAAGTTTCATCAACGTCGAACAGATGGCGCTTTAAACTAGTGTTAATGACTACGTCCGGTACCGTTACAACACATCCTAGAGGCAAAAATACAACGCCACCGGAAGTTACTATATTCGCCATATATATTTATAAATAAAAACGATTATATAGATTGACGTATCACTTAAATAACAAGAATATTGCTACTTAATATTCTTTGTGTTACTAATTACGTTGGGGAAATGTGAGTAAATAGTAATTGCTTTGACCTCCACAGTCCGGCATCTAAAAGGCAGGATACCGTTGATCTACATGCATTGCTATATGAAACTTGTTATAAGACGAAGCTCTGCCCGAATAAATAGTCACAGTGTCTATAGAGTGTTAATGGTGTTCCTGACCAACCGGCTGACATATACGTATTTTGTAACACCAGTTATTAACGGAAAAGTGAAGAACCCACTGTTATATATATGTCTCATAGATTGCATCTCATTTTGGTTTTGAAAATAGTTTTAATCATAATTTTAATTCTACGTGTAATAACTAACCCATAGCAATGGGTAAAATATACAAGAATTGCTCGTTTAAAGGTATTATATATATTTCTTGTAAGTATATTTTTATATTTGAATATATTCACAATCTCGGAAACGGCGTCATCTATTCCCGTGAAACTTAGTATGTAGGTAGTTTCGAGAACAATAGATCGATATAGCTAGATCTTATTTATAGACAACTTTTTTAAAGTGAGATTTCAGGCAATGAAAAAATATTTCTAGAATATGATGGTAAATTTCGCCGCCGTCAAAACAAAAACAGCATAGGTGGAAATTGGTTGCTTTGAAAATCCGTGTAACCCCAGTTTGCATCCGAGTGTTTTTTTTTTTTAAATACACATTATATTCTAAGGCAAACTTAAAAATTTATTTTAATTACATAAATAATTTTATTGTTGTAATTATAAGAGAGATATATTCTTTATGAAAAAATTTTGTGAGGCAAACCTAACAGTTTATTTTAATTTAAAAATGTTTTTTTAAAGAACCGAGCTAGGCTCTATCGCCCAGGTACTGAACATTAAACAAAACGAAATACAGTGATCCATATATACACATTAGCGAAATGTTAAATCGACTAATAGTACTCTTTGACCACATTTTTAAATCCGCAGAACTTCTCTTTGACGGCA
>JACEII010000018.1:1925420-1981015 GCA_014332785.1 Antheraea mylitta | reverse complement strand
CATTCGGCCGAGGTTATCTCTTTGAGCTTTAGGCGGCAAAAGAAGACCTCTGATAAACGCCCCACATCTTCCGATTCGATCGGATGAAATGTGAATGCTTTTTTTTTATATCAAAGGAGGCAAACGAACTGGTGGGTCACGTGATGTTAAGTGATCACCACCGACCATAGACACTAGCGACATCAGGGACGTCGCAAGTGCGTCGCCAGCCTGTATATGGGAGAAGGGGGAGGGGAAGGAAAGGGAAAGAAGGAAAAAGGAAGGAACGTGGGCCTCCGGCTCTCTCACTGACCGAACGAAACACAACAATGCAAACCAAAAATAGCTTCAGCGGGGCTCTACCACCTACGGTGCTATTCCTACCCCCAGCCAGAGGATAATGAAGGAACACCGTGAGGTTTTTGGCCGGTAACATTCACACTCTGTCACGGCGAAAAAATAATTATTATGCATACATCAGATTCTTCTTAGTGTGACTTTCAGGTACATTTGATTGAAATAACTAAATGTTTAATAAATTAACGTATTTCCTTTTATAGAGATATATATTTATCACACAAATTATTTTTTAAATATTAACTACGTTTTTGGCCTGACGTGCCTTCAGATCTTCATCGGATTACTACAGCGTAGTATGACCCTTTTTACGCCTTTATGTCTGCCATGTATTTATATCTGTCACTTTAAGTAGCATTTAAATGAAATAAAATCCATTGCTAGCAAATACTAGACTGACTTTAATAAAATGGTTAAAATGCAACAACCGTGTTTAAAGAGGGAATAAATGGGATCGTGTTTTTTTCTAATTTATACTAAAACGAAAAAAGACGAAAGTTTAAGTAAACGCGGAGCAAGTTTTCTAAAGGTCTATTGCACACTGCTTCCATTTTTCCAAGTAAGTGAATATCTATTTGTAAAACAATACTTGTGTTCAAGAATCCGGACTTATGATGAATCGTTAGACCATTATATATGAAACCGACAATTACGGACGTTCTTCGCATAATAAAGTCAGATAATGCTAATCGGCATAAGGCTAAATATATCCAATCAGCAAGTGATATCGTCCGGAAGACGCTACCTGTAGACGTTCTTTAAGCAAATAATTACCGTGACATATGGTTCAGAAGTTTATCGAACATTTGTTATTTTTGAGAACTGTGCAATCCATCTCATGTTATATTCATCTCAGTCTATAGTTTATTACAACTATATAGTATATTACAATTATAGTCCTACCTACATTTGGTCAACAATAAGTAACTCATAAGGCTATAGTGGATTGTTTATTGTTCCAGACTGAGTTGCCATTGAGGGTTTTCGACAATTAATATATGGAGGAGTTGTTGAGGCGTGTATGCTTGGTAAACATATACGTTTCAACAACTCATACATATATGAATAGTCAGCTAGGTTAGCTAAGATAGGTCGCGATTTTGCATGCAACAGGCAACAGCCAAGCCGGGGTGTGCCGTGCACCCTTGAGCTGGTTGCCAAAATAAAATCGGCTGAGTGCCTTAAGCGCTCGCCTTAGTAGTCCGGTGAAGCTGTTAAGACCTTGCTGGGTCAATAGCGTAGTCATTTCGAAAAAAAAAATGAATTTAAGGCTGCAAAGCGTAGCAAAGCCAATATAATAATCGGGTTTAATACACATACAGTCAAACCACCTAAATCTATTAATTAATGGATCATTTTATATATTTCTTAGATTCGTAGCATTCTAGAATAACTTACATAAATGTCAACTTACACATATATATGACAGTATTGAACTGTATGTCATCACATTACGCTATCTGTGGTTATTGTTAAAATTGAAATAAAATAAAATAATGGGATTGTAGATATATAATGTTGTAATAGATTCGTTATTCATTTAAATTTCGGTATGTTATCTGTAATTGTAGCTTTTGTAAAAAATAAAATAGGTTACCTGTCATCCACGTAACAGTATTGTTCGCGAAGTATCCATCAAATCTAAAAAATGCGAGCAAAACCGCGGGCAAAAGATAGTAAAGAAAAAAAACAATTTTTATAGAAGTAATCGTAGAAAATTCTAGTAAAATTAGTTATAAAAAATTCTGCTGATTATACAAGTGAAAATATTTTAAAGATTTATCGATCTAAACATCAGTATGTACCATAAGTGATGTATTAGAATAAATTATCCAATAACTACACAATACAGTGAGTGCTTCCGATATGCTTCGCTTGTTACCGGACGCCAGTTGGCTCCGTCGGTTAGTTTCCAGCCCGGGTTCGAACTCCACACACGTTGGGGTCGCGGTTTTGGCTTCACAACTCCGCGCGGTTTTACAACAAACTTCAACGGTTGCGCATTTAATGGATACGATTTCCAAATAAGAACTGTTTTTAAATGTTCCTCTGTGATATATCGTTTAAAGTTCGGCAATTACAATAAACTCTGCTAATTTCGAGTTTCCGAAATTCGTTGTTATTGGTGATTTTTTTTTTCCTTTTTCGTACGTAGTGTTATTTTCGGTTTTCGTTTTGGATTACGTATACATATTGGATTATTCACAAGAATGTGGTGGTTACTAAAATTGTCCATAGTATTGCAGTGTAAGTTACATCATTTTGCCATATGTGTATAATTTATTTACCTCAAGTATTTGTAAATGTTTTGGTTGTTTTTAACAGCTTAGTACACTACTAGTAGTCGCTTGCCATTTCTTCTATGTTTGTTTACAAATAAATAAAGACACCGTAAATAATTATCTTCGTGGAACTCAAGTAGTCTGTACAGCGAATATCAAGATAAATCTGTGATTGATTTGATTTTTTCGAAACTTATTTAGACTTATCGTTATATTTAGTTACTAACTTTTGCCCGCAACTTCGTCCCCGTGGAATAATTACTTTGGACTAACACTAACACGCAGCGGGAGCTTGCTAAAGGGAATAAAATCCGATTTTGAAATATTCTTCATTCTTGCTCCGATCCTATTGGTTTTAGTGTGATGATATACAGCCTTATAACCTTCCTCGATAAATGATCTCTCAAACACTGGAAGAATTTTGGAAATCCGACCAGTATGTCCTGATATTAGCGCGTTCAACCAAACAAATAAACCCTCCAGCTTTATAATATTAGTATATATTATCACTCTTCTCTCGTACTTAACTTGACTCGTGATTCAAATTACAATAACTTGTGATAGAGCGAATCGATTTTAATGAAACAAATACTAAGTTACATTTTTTTTTCTTATATCATAGGAGGCAAACGAACAGATGGGTCACCTGATGTTAAGTGATCACCACCGTCCATAGATACTTGCAACACCAGGGGAGTCGCAAGTGCGTTGCCAACCTGTATTTGGGAGGAGGGTGAGGGGACAGGAAGGGGAAAGGGAAGGTAGATGGGTCTCCGGCTCTCTCACTGACCGAACGAAACGCAACAATCCAAGCAATGTTACTTCACGTCGGTTTTCTGTGAGAGGGTGGTGCTTCCCCGGACGAGCCGACCCATTCGTGCTGAAAACAATAATAGCTTCAGCTTGGCTCTACCACTACCAAAGAAGAATATGTTTTATGATTTTCTTAATGGGGTTTTATTGTGAACTTAGTACTTTAGCAATGATGCGTGTTCATATAAACAGACAGACAGACAGACATTTCTAAAAATGATATTACTTATTCTTAGATACCGGCAACATTATTTTTTCAGAAAAATCTAAAAGGTACAGACACGTTAGATTTTCATTCTTATGATATGTATAGATAATACCGTTATATTATGTGTTAATCTAGAGTATAAGGTATATCATTGAAATATTTCACCAAAATCGATCCATCATGACAAACTTTCTCATTTCCTATTATATTAATAGTTTTGATATAATATTAGTTATACTGCTAACTCATTTTTATATTTTCACTTCCTATAATAATATGTTTTTTCTACAATACACCCGGTAAACTCAAATGCCTTATCACTTTGAGTTTGCCCGTCGTAAAGACAAAAAGTATTAATTAATTCAAGCATAATTCATACTATAAGGAAAAAAAAATTGTTGGAATACATCACGGTTACAAGATGAATAAAGGAAATATACGTATAGTAAATTCGATATATCCAACAATTACACCTCTTCGAACTTACTATGGTATTGGCCTTGTAAGGTCTTTACAGCTTCACCGAAATACACAATTACACCCCGTTCAGTTACGTGGCACAGTTCTTTTATTTTTCTCGAATTGACTTCAATAGCGTAGTCAATTCGAGATAAATAAAGAACTGTACCACGTAACTGAACGGGGTGAAGCTGTTAAGACCTTGCTCGCTATTGACCTAGCAAGGTCTTAACAGCCTCACGGAACTATACATGATACGAATTTACGAACATATTATGGTGGCTTAATAAAAATATTACAAAACTCTTAATATATAAAAAATAAGTAATAAATGGTATTTATCCATTCTTCTTTTGTTTCTTCTATATATATATATGCACTACCTACTTTAACTTCGAGAGCACTTTATTTGACTTTTTAAAAACTACAATTCGATTTTAGAACGTTTAATTTAAATTTGTGGATATTAGACAAATATTATCTCTAAAATTGCAATAAAGTATTTATTCATTCATTCATATAAGATTAAAAAGAGTTCCAACTCATGCTAGATTCTTCGCAACTATATTACCACAATCAATTACGCGCCAATACCGATATATTTTCCCTACTTTATCAATACTATACCTTCGTATCTCCTTTGAAATTCCACGCTTTAGACGCCTTTTAATTATTCTAACCTGTTGCTGTTGTATTCAGTTTTTTTTTTTTTTAACTTTATTTTTGGCAATCAATCTTTCAGATTATTACTGCCATTGTCGAGTAATCAATAATATTACAAGCGTCGCACGATCATTACAATATCAAGCGTCGTGTTAATCAATATTCTAACAAGATGGTGGATCTCTTGTTAGAACCCTCCAGGGAGTTTTTGTGGCACCTCAGAATTTCATGCTCCGTGGTATTATTTCCCATTCACTTCACTTATGCACGTTAAACTAACCATATTATATAAAACACCACCAACTTTACACAATATAGAGTCAAGTAACACAAGATTATGAATAAAATTTAAAATCCACTACATGACAGACTGAAATCCCGCCAAAAACTCTTGTATTCAGTTTATCGTAAACATTTAATAATAATCTACGATCAAAATTATCAGATAACCTAAAACTGACTTAATAATAAAGGACTAAACAAAGTTAATTTATTATTAAATGGATATATAAGGAAAAGGAGCACCATTAATAGACATATTACGCGTTATTTACTTTATAATTAAAGTAAATCTAACTCAAACAGGTTTCCTAGTGCGATTGTAGATATAGTACAGCTTGTACTATTGAACTGAGAGATCGCGGCTTGAATTCCCGCATACGATTCACTTTTATGCGATTACACTTTTAGTTTTCTATAAATATGTTAAATATGTATATATATTGTCCTGCCATAAATCCTAATAAATTATGATTTTTTTTTTTATGGTAGGAAGCGAAAGAACATGCGGATTACCTGATGCTAAGTTATTACCGTTGTCCATAGACGCTAGCAACACCAGGGGATTTGCATGTGCGTTGCCAGCCTGTGTTTGGGTGGAATGGGGGAGTGTGAGGGGGAAGAGAAGGGGAGATGGGCCTGCGATGCTTTCACTGACCAAACAAAACGCAATAATGCAAGCACTGTTACTTCACGTTGGTTTTCTGTGAGACTACTTTCTGTGGTACTACTCCGGACAAACGGACCCATTCATGCTGAAACCAGTAATAGCTTCAGCGTGGCTCTACCACCTATAAAAATGAATTAATATACAATACAATGTAGTGAGAGGTTGAAATATTAAAATTATATGTTTTGATATAAACAATGTAATTAAAGTATATGTGTGAAGATATCTGATCGATAAATTAAATAACTATATTCAATCTTGTAGTCCTCTACAAGTTGCAAAAAAGGAACCCTTAATGTTACACAAATAAATATATGTTTTCTATAATATTAAAATACAAATATTCGAATAATCCAACGCAGGGAGCAATAATGTCGATTTTTTTGTAGACTCTACTGTACTACTTTCAATATGGGGTCCCAGTAAAAAGTTACTACGCTTTACTCAACCATGCAACTACGATTTATATTTCAACGAATGCAATACACCTAAGCAACAACACTTGGGGAAAGTATACCTGATAATAATTGCTAGGAAAATATTTAATATTCTAATGGACAAGTCGATAGGAAATGTAACTATTATCGAATTATATATTCATTTGATATGAATGGGCGACGTGTTGCAAGCGTACGTTGCCCCTTAACCCTTCAAGCGTCGACCAATAATGATTATTTGCTACGAAGAATGAGAATAGAAATGTAATCAAAGAACAAGAATTAAGAATTTCTCTTTGCATCTACCTTCTACAATAAACTTTATAAATCGACAAAAATTCGTAGTCGTATTAAAAATCTCGAACCCGATAGCCAAATATTGTCTTTAGTCTTTTTGTCTTTACAGCTCAAAGTGTAAGATTATGTATAATTATATATTTTTATGGGAGAAATCCAGAAAAATGGAAACTGGAATACAGTGTCATCTACAAGGTTCAACTAACACCAAGAACCATCAAGTCCACACAACTATCAGTCTAAAAAAAGTCACCAAAATTATTCAAGAAGAAAATTCCGAGCACATGTATACTGGAATCTATAAATCTTATAAAGTCGCTTTTTGCGTATTTCTGTGTGTTGCTTTATTTTTTCTAAACCACGTAACGGATTTTGATACCATTTTTATTGTCTTTTGGAGAACTTCTCTCGGAATTATTGCATATAAAACATGCATATATTAATGTAAACTAAAAAAAATCGATGTAATCTAAATATCGATTTGTCGCAAAACGAATTTTGAAATATTAACAGAGAGAATAAGATAAGAGATAAGAATAATAAGAGAGATAAATATAAACAGAGGTACCTCTGAGTAATATTTATGAGATATATAAAAATAATGTAATTGTACAATGTCTAATTCATCATAACCATCTTTGTCTGTTACATATGAATATACACATGAATATACACATGAATATTGGTTACTTGCGAAGCTATTTTAACGAGTATAGTTAGTACTAATCCATATTTAAGTAAATACTTTAAGTACGTAAGGTAATTAATTTAGACAAATATTGTCCTTTATAATATGTTATTCCGATTAACATCTTAGAATATATCACCAACTAAAAACTACGCGTATCAAAAATAAAAATGTTTGTGTGAACATTTTGTGGGCCTTAAGTTCAACGTAAAAAGACCAAAAATATGAGACTGGGTTCAAATAATGACATCCCACTTTTAGTTGGAGGGGAGGTGGTGGAACCAGTCTCCAACTTTACATACCTTGGCATTGTCGTGTCACCAACTGGAGGATCAGAGCTTGACATTGCATCTCGGATTGCCAAAGCAAAGGGCTCCTCCTTCGCGAATGAAAGAATGAAACTGGAAATATTTCAGTCAAACGTAGTCAGTCTTGCTGTATGGGTGTGAAACATGGAAGACTACCGTAGATCTCACACACCATCTCCAAGTCTTCATTAACCGCAGTTTACGTCATATCTTGAGAATCTTCTGGCCAATAACAATCAGCGATATAGAGTTGTGGAAAATGTGCCATAAAGATCCCATAGATCATCAAGTGCGACGTTGAAAATGGACCTGGGGGCCTATCCAAGTTGCTTATGGACAATCACTAACGCAAATAGAAAACGAAAAAATGTATGGAGATGACATATCTAAGCGCTATATCACGTGATAAACACGCGCTCAGATATGTCATCTCCATACATATTTCCATTTTCTATTTGCGTTAGCGATTGTCGACAAGCAACTTGGTTAGGCCCCCTGGATCGGCCACACTTTGCGAATTGACAACAGCCATATACCTAATCAGGCATTGGACTGGAATCCCCAGGGCAGGCGTAAACGTGGTCGACCTAAACAAACTTGGTGAAGATCTGTGCTTGCGGAGTCCACGATTATTGGACTTACGTGGAGTGAGGTGAAGTATCAAGCCATCGACAGATCGAGATGGAGAAGCATTGTGTATGCCCTCTGCCCGACACTTTGGGGGCATAGGATCCCAAGAGAGAGAGAGAGAGAGTGTGTGTGAACATTTTAATCTTGCTTCTACGACTTAGATGAATTGTAAATATAATAGTACCAAAAAATTAATCTAATTCATTTAGATCTCTAAGTATATTGCACCCATGTGAAGCTGGAGCAAGTAGCTGGTTTTTTATATAAAATATTTTTTTAATTCATGCAAGCTAATTCTTGGACTATATTATTACATCCAGTAACTAATTAGTTCTAATAAAGTGACAGCTTATAGATTACAGTATACCGGCATTGTAGAATATTACACCCTAGCGCTGAACTAATGTATCATTGGAAAGTTTGAAAGTATCGAATAAGTGTGATTACACGGAAAATTGCCATATACAGGGGTGATTTAATATTTTAATACTTAGATTTTATTGTGAATTCATTTTTAAGTTACTAGTAAATTACGGAATACCGTTTATCTATTATTTTACAAATCTAATATGTAAAATCTTGTGCGTGGTGTTTGTGATCGATCCTCCGAAATGGCTTGACCTATTTTTAGGTTTTTATATGTAGGTATGAGAATAGGTCATAAAATACATTTCGTACCGCTTAATGATTAAGGTGTCACTGTCCAGCTTTCTTTTTTTTATGTTTGACTACTTTTTTCATTTTTTTTCTTAATTTTCATCAAAATGCTGTAACCCCAAATTTTCTTCCTCCTACCCAACCCTCCCATTTTTTTCGTTCGTATTTTAAACCGGACGAAATTATTTCTGTTGCTGAATGACAGATGACGCTACGTTCGCTTCATCGAAGTTTCTTCTACATGTGCGTAAGACATTCAATAAGCCAACTGAGTATGTGTTTAAATAAATCTTTGAATTGTTTGGTTTCACAATTGGAAACGGTTGCAGTCGCTGTAATCGGGTTGTAGGTTTTATAAGATTTTTCGACCTTGGAAATACAATTGAAATCGGTAGGTAACCGAATTCACGCAGACAAAGTTGTGCGGGTCAGTTAGTATATTTATATTTTCTTAACATTCCAACTAATTGTTGTTGGTGGTAGAGCCAAGCTGAAGCTATTACGGGCTTCTCCCGGGGTAGTACCACCTTCTCACAGAAAACCGACGAGAAGTAACAGTGCTTGCATTGTTGCGTTTCGTTCGGTCAGTGAGAGCGCCGGAGACCCACCTCCCTTCACCTTCCCTCTCTCCTCTTCCCTTCCTCCCCACTTCCCCTCCCCCAACACAGGCTGGCAACGCACTTACGACTCCCCTGGTGGTGCAAGTGTCTATGGACGGTGGTATCACTTGAAATCTGGTAACCCACATGTTTGTTGGCCTCCTATGGTACAAAATAAATAAATATTATA
Source organism: Antheraea mylitta (assembly GCA_014332785.1). Lineage (NCBI taxonomy): Eukaryota > Metazoa > Arthropoda > Insecta > Lepidoptera > Saturniidae > Antheraea > Antheraea mylitta. The sequence continues at coordinate 1,971,499 of JACEII010000018.1, read as the reverse complement.
AACTAGCTGTTACACGCGGCTCCGCACGCGTTTTTTGAATGTATTAAATACATTTAAAATTGTTATTAGATGTGTAAATAACAATAATACTCTTTCAAAAATATTTGTAAGTATGACACGCACATCATCTACAGTAACAGATAACATGTACATTATATATGTGAATACTAATAGTGTATCGAATGGGATGGGATTTATCATAATAGCTGGAACTTTAAACTACTATCTATGTATCACCCTCTCTTAAAATAAAACAGCTAGTTAGTTAGTTAATTGCCCGTAAAATTCCCGTTCAAATATTACCTGTAGTCCGTTGAAGCTGTTAAGATCTTGCTAGGTCCATAGCGTAGTCATTTCTAAGAAAAAAACCGTTCAAATAGGTCCAGCCATTTCGGAGATACCCGGAACAAATAAACAAAAAGACATATCGACAGAAAAAAGATGTTAATATTTGTAGCACCGCAGATATATGTATTCATCAAAAAGTATTTATTTCAATATTATATACACACACTTTATTCTTGTAATACATAATACATCAAACAACCAAAAATTCGGAACAAAAAAAATTACGAAATATTATACAGAAGATTTGGCGCTTATACCTTTACATTAACTTAGACATAGAAGAAAACTGGGTAGAGAATACATAAGAACTACCTATATTGACAACTTCAGAATTGGCAGTGTGGATTAATACCTTGGCCTGTATTGATGGACGAATATTATTACTACTAACCTTTTAGAATAGCAGCACAAAATAGACTTTTAAAATGTTTGCGATAGCAACGGACTACTTATAATAAAAATTGGAATTAAAAATAACGTAGAATTTCCTTTTAAACAGGAACACAAAATAAACCCTAATAATATTTCCGATAGAATGTTATCATGTTACCATGGCAACGCATATAATACTGACACTGACACGCAGCGGATGCTCTAAAAATGGCCCGATTTTGAGACATTCTTCATTAGTGCTCCGCTCCTATTAGTTTTAACCTGATGATATGTAGCCTATAGCCATCCTCAATAAATGAGCTATCTAACACTAAAAGAAACTTTCAAATCGGACCGGTAGTTCTTGAGATTAGCGCGTTCAACCAAACAAACAAACTCTTCAGCTTTATAATATTAGTATAGATGTGCAAGTAAGTTTGTATATAAAAATATCAAAAGTAACAAGATAAATATAGTAATTCTACTTAGTAGCTTCCTTAACTTATATTTAGTACATTTCATCCTTCCTTAATAATCTTTCTTTTACAAAGCTAAAAAATTACTGAAAGAAAAATCGCCTGTCAATAACGAACGTGACAGTTTAATGAAAGGCAAATTGTTGATAACTACGACTAATGACGGAGCATTATATTTACTTGTCTATGAACTCTGTACTTATGAAGGAATAAACGATTTTCCGCCGTTATGGAATTATAATAACTGTAAGCTAAGACTTTGTTATGAACACGCAACCATTATATTTCAATACAGTTTTATTTATGCTATTTTTTCATACATTTTTTTTACAATTACCGCCAATATTTATATCAGGTAATTGACAATTCGCGCACAAGTTAATGCGAGAATAACAGAGACATCGGATGTTGTTATTACCGGCATCAAAGTAGTTAATTCTAATGGAGTATTAACTATAATACAATAAATTAAAACGTGTACTATTGCCTATAGAGTTAGAGAATATTAGAATAATCTTTATAAAATAGAAAGAAAGGCTTTAGAAATTCAATATAAGATCCGGGAAATTAGACTGAGGAGGTATCGTTTTTACAAACAATTGTATATAAAAAGTCATTAAATTGATGTTTATATTATTTTAGTTTTCTTAAGAATTTTACCTTACATCTAATAATGATAAAGAATATGTTTACTCACTCTCTGTTATGAATATATAAAATAGCTTTCTTATACATTTTTGAACTGAATTAAAAAGTTCAAATTCTAAAAGTTCATCAACTTTTTTTTTATACCCTAGGAGGCAAACGAGCTGGTGGGTCACCTGAGATTAAGTGATCACCACCGCCCATAAACACTAACAATACCAGGGGAGTAGCGAGTGCGTTGCCAGCCTGTGTGGGAGGGATGGGGAATGGGAAAAGGTGGTCCTCCGGCGCTCCCACTGACCGAATATAACGCAACAATAATAGTATGAATAAATATTTTAAACAATGCCAAATTACTTACATAAAACACATTAAAATATATTGTTTACATAGTATTTCTAGATAGCTAATTGTGTATTTACAAATACAATAGCAATTACATTAACAAAGAAAACCAGACACAATAATTCATAAAAGAAATACAAAAACAATTACACAAAGTCTGTGCCTAAATAAAGTCTCACAGCAGACACACTAGTGCCAAATAAATCAATGTAATCACTTAGGGAATTAAATTGTTTGCTCGCTCGGATTAGATTTACATTCTGTCTGTACATAGCTCTCACAAGTGGTACACATAAAATTTACGATTTTCTTAGTGTGCCCGTACTAACCTTAGTGTTGACTACATGTATGAACTTTTGTCTTTGGTTCTAGACAGTCTACAATACTTATATAGCTTAAATATCTGCTATTTTGCGTCCTTAATAGGTCAATAGAAAAAGGAATCTATATTCATATATCTGTGACTCTGTATGATCCTGAATCTTTTTTTTTTCAAATTCTATTCCAAAAATAGGACGCTGTAACTCAAAAACGATAAACCAATTCCCAGAATATTTTTTGTACCTCATTCCTCAATATATATGTTCCACGAATTGTCAAATACGACCAATGTATGGAAAATACGTACATATAATTAAAAGGCTAATCCGAAGTATTTTGGCGATTCTTCGTCTGACTTGATTTTGAATTAAATATAATTTGGAACATAGATGAACAAGAAAATAGTGTTAGATATTTTATTTGGAATTCTAAGTATAGATATATGCTCACAAAAGTTTGAAAAAAGGACACATGCTTTTCTCTGGATGGCAGAAAGAAACTTAAATAATTAGTCACCGTTAAAAATATTTTCTTACTTTTGCCTAGCTGATTCGGTAGCAATTTATACTCAGTATGCATAATTCCTCTAGAGTTATTAAAATATGATTTATAAAGAAAATTAGTACCGGGAAATAAATATCACTATAGTTAGACTAATTAAATAACATACTTCTATTTGGGCACATACTAAAAAAATTACGATATCCTTGTCATCAGTATTATGAAGCTCTGAAAACATTTAATTGCCAGATCTGATCCTTCTTATAACATCAGGTTCTTAAAAAATAATTTGGTAGTTAGGTTTTATGGTAGAACCACTTGCCTGGGAGGGTGGGTATCCATAAAGGATTTCCCACGTTAATAAAAAAGGTGATTGAACCACGCTGCAACTATTACTGGTTTTAGCATGAAAGGGTCGGCTCACCTGGGGTGGTACCAACCGACCCACTGAAACACCGAAGTAACAGTGCTAACATTGTTGCGCTTCGTTCGCTCATTGAGAGCACCAAAAGCCCACCTCCTCCCGGCTCCCACTCTCCCCCTTCCCCTCAAACACAGACTAGCAACACACTTGCAACTCCCCTGGATGTTGTTAGTGTCTATGGACGGCGGTGATTACTTAATATCAGGTGAACTACGTGTTCGCTTGTCTGTTACGATATTTAAAAAAAAAAAACAATTTAACCCTTACTTGCCTTTTTTTCCATTAGGGTCTGCAAAATAGAATACCGATTTTTTTTTCTAATTCAATTGGTTTTACATAAACGAAGACAAAAATACCAGACTCGGGGCGTTGATTTGCCGAAAAATTACCCTAAATCCGTGGAATACTCAGAATAATTGGATTCGAGATACCGCGCGCGTCTGCTTCACCCATCCGTAGCGTTTTCGTAATATATCCCATAAATGATAAATTGTCGAATAAGAATTCGTTTCAAATACATTTTTACATAACGTTCTTTATTGATGGGCCAAATATGTAGAATCATGGTTTTCTATAAAAGAACATACACAGGTATATATATATAAATAGAAATGGATCTTTGTACATATGCTTTTTACGCCAAATCGGAAAGTTCCGATTTATTTTATCTCCATTTTGTGATATGTTCTAGTAGTCCTTAAGATAGCCCCCCTGATAAATTTTGTCAATTTTTTTTATTCCTTGTTCAGGAATTTTTTGTAGGTTTATGGACTAACTCTTTTTAATGGACCAAATTTCATCGATCGTTTGAATTTTTTGTTTTTACATTTCACAAAAAATAAACTGAAGACATATTTCTATTTATTTTTTATAAATAAAAATAGATATATCTTTGTTGTTTTTTAAAAAGGCCTTATTAAAACAAAAAAATTAAAGAAGATCACATTTGGTCATTTTTTAGGAAAATTATGTCCAAAAAACTATCTTGCCATTTGTCGCTTGTGACTAGTACATTCAAGCTAAAACTTAATTCTCAGTGATCTCTCATAACGCGTCAATAGAAATATAAATTCAGAAATGGAAAACAGAGATTTGAGTTGAAACAATACAAATCGCATGCGAACCAACAATATAATCTAATAATGTATAAATATACAGCATAATAGCTATGGACTGTAAACTGTGATAATATTTTATAGTTCAATTTTCATATAGAACACGACAATTTTCATCCGACTACGGTCGTCCGGACAAACAGAACATAACAACGAAACATGAAACGTTCGATGCATGATCAAATGGGCTTTAATAAAATCATGTTCATTAAAATTTACCGAACTTGTATAAATTGGAGTATCCATGATTTTAGTTATATTATTGTATTCGTGATAAATTAATTGCATTTCGATAGTAATGTTTCAAAATTAAATTACAAATTAGTAGCGGACGCGGTGGACGTTGTCCTATCCTCATAGTAAAAAAAACCTTTACAAATTGTATATGTAAAACATTTTCATAAATAATTTATCTACTGGTGAAAATTGCATGAAAATCCGTTCAGTAGTTGATGAGTTTATCGCGAACAAACAGACTGACGTGTCAGAGGACTTTATGTCCTGTAGTGATTACTAAAATTGTTAAGCTCAAAAGATTTATAAAGTGAAAACTTCTTTACCCGCATTGAGCGATTTTTGTTAGGAGAGAAACTTACGTTTTTGCGTCACCGACATGCTAGTGAAGTGTCATAGACATGCTCGTGACGTAATGCAAGCATCAGACTAGCGATGCGTAGTATAGCGGCTTGTGTAAATATAGTATTGATATTTCATATTGAGCTTGTGCCCCATGCTTAATTAATTAAGTACCTGGACGACAGAGCCAAGCTCGATTTTTTAAAAAAACATTTTTAAGTTAAAATGAACTGTTAGGTTTGCCTAATAAAATTATCATTTTTTTACAAAAACAAAAATATATCTCTTCTGCTATGACTCGGATTTGAACTGTGGTTACACGGATTTTCGAAGCAACCGATTTCCAGCAGAGCTATCTTTGTTTTGACAGCACCGGGGAAATTTACCTAGATATTCTAGCTATATTTTTTAAATGCCTGAAAACTCAGTAAAAAAAGTTTTCTATGAATAAAATATAGCTAGATCGATTTCTTATCCCCGAAACTACCTACATACTAAGTTTCACGGATATAGATGACGCCGTTTCCGAGATCCTGAATATATACAAATATAAAAATATACAAGAATCGCTCGTTTAAAGGTATGAGATGAACTGTATAAAAATGTATGTAATTATTGCCAATACCAAATACTAATTAATAATGTCAACTAGTTCGGTGAAGCTGTAAAGACCTTTCCAGGTCAACAGCGTTTTCATTTCGAAAAAAAAAAATTATGTCAATTTACAAATTATGAAATTTATGACTATAGTTTATTTAATAAATCTACAAAAACATGTTTCCCATTGTTTTGCAAATTGTAAATAAATGCATACACTGTAAATAAATGTACGTTAATAAGCACTATGTTATTAGCTATAGCAGTTCCAGTTAGTATTGCATGTCATTGAAAAATAAAAAAAAGAATTGTCAGAAAATACGCCACGCTGGAGGAAAGTAAGAGAGAAGAACTTTAATTACAGGCGATATTGGTATGAAGAACTACAGTAAAATATAACTAACTACTTATAATAAACATGTAGAAAAACTGATTTAGGTGGAAATTCTCCATCTATATATATTTTTTTTTTTTATTGAAGCACGACAAAGTGACTGCACTATGCCTGATGGTAAGCATAGTACAATCCAAAAACAGTGGCGACCACCGAGAGACAGATTATCCATCGTCAGTCGCCGCTGTCATGCCGGCCATAATGACGAAAGTCACTGGATATGTACAGGCTGATCCCGAAACGCGACGCGCAAAAGCGAGTCACTATGACGGGCTTTATCGCCATGTACATGGTGGTTGCGACCCAGTCGGGCTGTAAAACCCTACCACCCCGCTATCGCCATTGCCTCGTTCGTTGATCAGCAGGGTGCACCACGTGCAGGTGAGGTTGGCTTGGGTGTCTCAAGTCTTAAGATGTTACTCGACACCCCTTACACCCCAAAAATAAATACAAGAAACTAGATAAATTTGGCATAACATTACCAAAATTTAAACATTTAATCAGGTATGAGAATTGTTAACTTACATATTTTATTCTTTTTAATCTAGGTTATGTATAGCATAAAAATGTATTCACTTTTAATTAATGTTTACTATGGAAGTTGTATTTATTAAAAAAATTGTACGTCGTAGTCAATGATTAAAGTAATATTTTTTATTAGAATAAGCCGATGTAATACCCTATTAATTAACAAATAAGCCTATAACTTCTAAAGCCGTTTCTTACAAAAATCTAAAATTGTGTTTTAAATTGAATTAAATTTATATTTACCCGATTAGGCCTCCCATGGCAGCGGCTCAAGCCTAGGTTCGATCCCTCGGTAGGGAGCCCTTGAGTGCGTTGCTTGTGCGATACGGTGACACACAAATATACCTCACTGCTACAACACTACACGATCACCCTCACACACGTGCACGCCTACACGCTTACACATGAAAGTGGAAGGGTTTACTTTTTTTCCTTATCGAACTGAAAAACTCTCAATTTTTCGATAATAAATATATGGAGGAGTTGTTGAGGCGTGTATGCTTGGTACACATATACGTTTCAACAACTCATACATATATGAATAGTTAGCTAGGTTAGCTAAGATAGCTCGCGATTTTGCATGCAACAGGCAACGGCCAAGCCGAGGTGTGCCGTGCACCCTTGAGATGGTTGCCAAAATAAAATCGGCTGAGTTCCTTAAGCGCTCGCCTTAGTAGTCCGGTGAAGCTGTTAAGACCTTGCTGGGTCAATAGCGTAGTCTTGCGAAAAAAAAAATTGTAGAGTCATGTAAATCGTGTTGCGACATCTCGCCTACGTATTCATAGGAACACATGATTTATTAAAAACAAACACCTTTAGATGCCCCTAGAGGAAGATAAAACTGGTATCAGCCGAGATTGAAGCTCGAAGACTCAGTCACGTGTTCTACAAAAGCGGAGAGCTTTCGGGAAGTTTTACGTTTTCAACACACTTTTATAGGGTGACCATTATTTTTTAATACTTGTTAACATAAACCCTTGATCATCGAAAAAAATAAGCTAAAAATAAATTAATCTGGAATGAACCAAATCTAAAAAAAATAACATATTTATTTCAAAAGGTTTTTCTTGACACTTAATTATTGTATGCCCAAAGAAATATAAAACAGATCAAAATAAGTGCCACCATAAAGATGAACATAAAAAACAATAAAAACGTGTATTAACATATCTTTTAACGCTATCACAGTCAGTGAGCGACTGACTAGGGTGGCGTGACATCGTACATTCCGAGAGGGAGGCGCATGCGCAGCCCAGGGACGTAATCCGCGGTCAGGGCCGTATCAGGCGCGTTACAATCTTCTTTTTTCTTCTTTGATAAGTAATCTTCAAGGTTCTGTTAATTACGATTGACATACGATAAACCTTGCTATGTTACTTGAGAGATACGATAAATTTACAATTATTACTACCATTATCGCGTGGATAAACATTTCATTTCAGTACCTTGTGATGATGTCATTCTTTTAGCAAGATATTGACCTCTTTTTTAAATATTTTAAGAGAGCTTTGTGATATCTTAAAATTCCTTTTCCATGTTATTATTATATATAATAATAATAATATTACGGAAAAGAGGTAAAAATATTATTGCACTTTATAGTTCGTACACTGGTGAGCTTAATACTACAAGGCATTTCCTTCCTATTAATCAGTGATACTGTGGGGAAGAAAAAAGGTTATTTTAAGTTGTCCAAATATTACATACTAGAAACAGCAACAATTTGGTCATTCCATGCTTCAGGCTCGTTAAGATCAATTTTTTTTAGGTTAGGTTAGGTTAGTGCGAGGTTTTATAACAAACTCCCAAAACACATTACCGATTCGCCGGATAGTGAGTTCAAGAACCATTTAAAACAAGTTTTAATACCTAAAGGGTAGATTAATATGTAAACGATTCTGGCGTCTTGAAATGACGATTTTCTTTGTGCATCAACTAAAAACGAATGTAACTATTTATGTTTTGTATGATGATTTGTATTTTATGTTTTGTATGTACTATGAAGAGATATGAGTGGGTTTGTCCGAACCGGTGGTAGCTTTGATGTTCATAAACGCCTTTTCAGAGCCTAAAATGAATAAAATAGATTTTTATTTCGACTAAAATACAATAATAAATATTTGTCCTGCTTGTATTTTTTAAATTAACATTTACTATTACCCGTGGTTTCGTTCGCATTGATGTAAATCCGGTATATTCTTTGGCACAGTATTTTCTCCTGGTTAAAAGATACCGTGATAACGTGAAAACAAAATTGCATAATGATCGGCTGACAATTAAGACATAAAAGGGTAACAAACAGTATTCATAATATTACCTTCACTCTTTCGCAAAGGTTACTTGCGTCCGTTTTCATAACCATTGCAGCATATATACAAAATCGTATGATGATTTGTTAAGTAAATAAGCGATGAAAGCATAACAAATGAACAAACTCAGTTTTTCATTTATAATATGAGTTAGCATTAAGATTTAACCCTATAGATGAATAAAAAATAACTCCAGCGCAATTCTCTGAGTACAGACTTATTCTCAATGTCAGTTTTAAAATAAATGAACACGCTTTCTCAATTCAAATGAAAGCCAAAACATTCTGAAAGCGACTCGAGAACTTTCGAAAGTAAAAGTTTCATCGAGAGTGCTTTTGAAACATGGTTACCCCGCGTATGGGAAAGTTTCAGTTTCAAACGCGAGCGATTTTAAAAATTCATCGTTTTGAGTAACGCGGTGTGACTCCCTATTAACATGGAGTAACTTTCGAGATCTTTCTATTTGTTCACTCCTTTCACTTTATCATCTTGAGGTTGTTTTACGCCTGTATCAATATAGATTATCTATACTAATATTATAAAGAGGTAAATTTGGTAAGTTTGTGACGTTGTAGGGGGTAATTTCAGGAACTACTGGTCTGATTTGAAAAATTATTTCAATGTTATATACTCATTTATCGAGGATGGTTATAGGCTTATACATTATCACGCTAAGACCAATAGAAGTGGAGCACCTATCAAAAGTGTTTGAAAATCGGGTTTATTTCCTCTTGAGAGCTTCCGCTGCGTGTTAGCGTTAGCTCAAAGTAAATATTCCAAGCGAACGAAGTACGCGGGCAGAGGCTAGTCTAATATAAAACATGAAATTCTTTAAGAATAAATAATTCTAGAAAATCTAACAAATAACCTTAGCGCACACGCTGAACATGCACAAAAAAGGCACGTGCTCATACGAGCGGGCATCCTGTTTTTTTGTCGAGAACACCTTTGTGCTAGCATCTTGTGCAGCGAAGCGTGGACAAGAACAAGGCGGTCGCGTGTCTTGCGGGGGCGATTAACAATCTTAATTGGAAGAAGAAAAAATATTATATTATATTCTGTTCACAGATACAAAAGAATTCTGATCGACACCTAGAATTTATTAGCTTTAATTGGACTCAACATGTAGCCTAAAGTCGTGATTTATTTTTTATTAGTTTTCCCATATTTTTTAGTTTTTCTATAAAAAGTAGTACAATGTCTGCTCATAAAATCCGTTACTTTGTTACTGTAATTAATTAAAATATTTAAGAAAGCTGTTTAAGTATGCAAATAAGTAAAAACGATGGGGATAATTAAGAGAAAAATGTATAACATTGTTTGATAATTATCTAGATTAAGCGCACACCAGGCACGTGTTTCTCGGTCGCGTGCGCACAGTTAAATGGGAATTTAGGGCGTATAACCAGATGTTTGGAGTGAAGAAATATTTCGTGTTTTTATAATCTACCGTTATTACACAGTATAATATTCCGACCATGAGGTCGTTTTTATATAAAAAATGTTATCTATCTAAAATGAACTAAATAATAGTGGACATCCGCGACTTTGTTTGTATTTTTTATTTAAAGATAGCGACACTATATGTAACTCTAACGATTTATGTAATGGGCGTCGAGATGGCTCAGAGATTGCAGGAGTTCTTGTAGACTTATTTGACATTTCTTGTTACACCTGATCAATTATATACAATATCTTTATAAAATATAGCTTTTGCTCACAACATCGCTTGAGTATAGCTTTCTCATGTCTCTCAGGAATAGTAAATTTTATTCTGAACGTATGGAACCCTATATCCTTTTCTATATCACTGACACAATAATTTTGTAGGTGGTAGAGCCACGCTGAAACTATTACTGGTTTCAGCATGAATGGATCGGCTCGCCTGGGGCAATACCACCCTCTCACCGAAAACCGACGTAAAGTACCAGTGCTTGGATTGTTGCGTTTCGTCCAGTCAGTGAAAGCCCCAGAGGCTCACATTGCACATGCAAAAGCCTGATAAGTCACTGTTCTATATTTTTCAACATACCATTATACTATAAGAGACTAATTTTATATAAAGGAGAAGTTGTGATAAAACAAAATAACACCATAAATAAACATAGATCGGTAATACAACACATACGTATGCTTTTTATAAAGGATTCCTTAAGTAAACTGCTGTTTCCTACATACATTTATAAGCACAATGCTATAAAGAAAATAACCAAAATGACGTATTGATAAAATAGGGCATCAATAATTATCGTTTCTAGCATACTCTGTAAACATGATTGAATTGGGTCTCTAATAATATATTGTCATACTTCACTACTGTCATTAATGTCATTACTGTCAATATTGCTTTGTCGCTTCCTTCCGTTTGTTTCTGCTAATGTATCGTACTCATTTTTGTTCTTTAAATTATATCTCGAAGAATAAGATTGCTGTTTACTTTTAAACCTATTAATCTATCATCATTTAACGAAAATAAGACAAAAGTGTCCTTTTATCCAATGTCACTACTCTCTCTATTAATGACTTGAAACTTAGTCTGGTCTACCTTCTTCTTCTGGTCTGCGTCGTTACAGTTTAGAATGAACACTTGAGTGAACTATAAAAGTTTTAATCATACTAAAGAATGAGAGACTCTATATAGATGACTCAGCTAGCAAAAACAACAAATACTTTCCTATTTGTTTTTTGTTGTAACTATTATATTAATGATTTATACAACATTTCCGATGCCAATTATAGCTTTATTAGGTCTGATAACGAACTACCTGTTTACTCGGCAAACAATAGAGCAAGTTATGTTTTATGTCTTACAATTTGCGCAAGTATCGCACAGGCCGTTGCTCCGGGCCGCGGCGCATCGCTTCGCTGCTCACCCCGCTACGCCATCTGCACATGTGCATTACGTTATCGTCTAGCACCTGGACTCTAATAATACACCTTGCATGTATTCCAAAAGAATATCTCGAGTGACGCCACTGTTACTATCTTAATCTATGAATAGGTTGTTTGACCAAAGAATAGATAATTTATCGCAGAAAGGCAAGACGTGGCTTATCTTAAAATAAGGACTTTATGTACAAGCCATATCTCACGATGACTCACATGTCAAAATTCAAAATCCAACGAGCTTTTGAGATTAAATACATATACAGTAATAGATAAATATGCATTTGTAAAATTCCGAGCAGTCTTTTTTTTATTGGAGTAAGAGAAACTAACTATACCTGATGGTTAAAACACAATACAGCTCTAAAATAGCAGTGAACATCGAGATATATTTAATCCATCGCCTGTCACCATATTAGGTTGTAAGTTTCTCGCTTTCTTAATATACTCAGACTGATTTACCACCACCTGTTTGGTGCTGGTAATCCAAATAGGTATAGACATAATATTACCTGATTACAGAATGCGATATTCCTAAGTGTACTATTATGGTTATCGGTACAATCCTAGTAATTACAAATCAGTCCCACAAAGATATTATATATAACCTACAACCTAGCAAATTTCTACTATTAAGATGAATTTATAGACACTTTATATTTTAACATCGATTTAAACATTTACAGTAGCCGAGCTTTGATCGGTTGAATAGTCGGAAATAGTCGGTTAGGTTCCGTTTCGTATAACGCCATCCATTACTTTAGCAGTAACTGTACTATACGTTACACAGAATGCTTTAGAAAACCGAAGTAAGCGAATCTTAGTTGGACGTTTCACTCTTTTACCTAACGTGCCAAATCAAATGCTGGGTGATGTAGGTTACAGAGCATGTCAAACAAATGCATACATAAAACTTTTTAATCCGGTATTTTTGTTTATATAAATAACGGGTAACAATGCTGATCTAAACTTATCTGCATTCATTACCAGAGATTACAATCGTAACTCCATTTCCATGAAACGATTAAAACAAGCAAGTTGGGGTGTAAGGGAGTCTCTAAACTCGCGGCGAGACATTCTGCTTTGTCAGTGTTATCGAACGCGGGAGGCAACCCGGGGCCTCTGTCGAGAGGGGGCATTGGAATGACCGTATCGGACTTAAACTTCCGCGTGAGGGCCCAGAATGCCAGGTGAGACGGCTGGAGATCCTCCAGAAACCTATCCCACCTGTCACCCCGGATCTCAGAAATACGAGACTTGACTGCTTTCCGTAAGACACGTAAGCGTTCGCGGTTCTCAGCGGTCGGGTAAGCGTCGTGAGCACGAGTCGCGGCGTTCTTTTACGTGATCAATGCTCTCATATCATCAGGCAGTAAAAACGGCGTTCGTTCGCCGCTTGTACCTCTTTCGAGATCTCCCTGACGGCGGTCTGGAGATAATCAACCAGGGAATCGATGGCCGAATCCGCGTCGGCTTTCGACACTAACACGTCCGGGATCCTGTCTAAACTATTAGGTGACGGGCTATTTTTAAAATATTCGCTAAGTTTCGCGTAATCGGCCACTCTGATCGGCGTCGGGCTGAAGTCAGAGTTATGTCCTAACTGTAATAGAACCGGGCGATGATCCGAATCGAGTTCGTGTACGACTGATATAAGTCGTACAGGAAGCGCGACATTTTTTAGCAAAGCTACATCTAAAACTGACGGTCGGCAGTGATCTTGATAGTGCGTGGGTTCCGGAGGGGCTATGACGTCAAATGCGAGAGCCCCACCTAGTTCGTCGAGTATCCTCCCGTTACAAGAGGTACACGGACTGTTCCAGATGACGTTCCCGCAGTTGAGGTCCCCAGCTATAATGACAGAATTACCTAAATTGAATAGCGCCTGCAGATCGGATTTGAGCAATACTTTATTTGGTGGTAGGTACGCGGAGACAAGAATAATATCAGAGTGGCCCGTCATACCAACGCGGCATACTGACACTTCCATATGTGTAAGCGCGGGCGGATCTAAAGGCATGAACGCCTAAAATAAATTAAAGTGCCACCCCCGCGGGCGACACGGTCGTTTCTAACGATGCAGTAATTCGCGATTCTCGGATTACGCATGCTCGGTTTTAACATTGTTTCCTGGATGAGGAAAACGTCAATCTGTCTATCGCGCAAAAAGTCAGCTACTAGATCGCGCTGTGTCCGAAGGGATCTCGCGTTGAAAAACGAGAGACAAAGACCGCGTGGTTTGATTTTATTAATTCCCGGGAATTTTAAAATTAATATTTAAGAGACTGTGATCGAGCGAGGCGCTGTATGGTGGCTCCGATAGCCGGGAAGCGCGGCCAACCTCACCTGCACATGGTGCACCCTACTGAATAACGAACGAGGCAATGGCGAAAGAGGGGTGGTAGGGTTTTACAGCCCGACTGGGTCGCAACCACCATGCATATGGCGAAAAAGCCCGTCATAGTGACTCGCTTCTGCGCGTCGCGTTTCGCGATCAGCCTGTGCATATCCAATACCGGGTGACTCGTCATTATGGCCGGCATGACAGCGGCAACTGGCAATGGATAATCTGTCTCTCGGTGGTTGCCGATGTTTTTGGATTGTACTATGCTTAACATCAGGCATTGCAGTCACTATGTCGTGCTTTGAAAAAAAAAGCGTTTAAAATATAGCATGTTCAATAGAAAAATATTTCAATAATAAGATGCAATGAAAAAAATCGTCAAGCGTAAAATTAATTTCTCCGAAGATTGTAAAAACATATTTTTTTTACAATTGCTGAAAATAATCTGGCACAAAAATTGTGGGGTCTCCATGAGGACGTATTAGGTCGCCGTTCAATCGGAAACATCGTATTATCGACGGACGATTCCGCCGGAATATTGTTTCGTGGTTTTCTATCAATTCCGGAAGATTCCTTTGAGCCTTCATCTCATTTTATGAAATATTTGATGATTATTATTTGTATTAATTTATTGATTACGTTACATAAAGATGCTTTTTTTCGAACTGACTAAGCTATTGACCTAGCAAGGTCTTAACAGCTTAACCGAACTACTAAGGCGAGCGCTTAAGGCACTCAGCCGATTTTATTTGGGCAGCTAGCTCAAGGGTGCATGGCACACCTCGGCTTGGCTGTTGCCTGTTACATGCAAACTCGCGACCTATCTTAGCTAACCTATCCAATTATTCATATATGTTTGAGTTGTTGAGACGCATATGTGTACCAAGCATACACGCCTCAACAACCCCTCGATATATTTTTGTGTCACTGTATCGCGCAAGTAACGCACTCAAGGGCTCCCTGCCGAGGGATCGAACCTAGACTTGAGCCGCTACCGAGGGGTGCCTAATCTGGTGTGTGGGAGCGAAATTTACACCCAAACCATGGCGGCGTGATCTGAGGTTACGCGGGCATGGGCGTGAACACGCTCTGTTTGGAGAGACAGGCTGGTACTGATCGTTCACTGCTCTTATTTCATCAGGAGGGTCGATAAAAATATGTCGTGGACGTCTATAATAATGCACAGCGTTCGGTACGGTTTCGTATTGTGCGGCGGATACCACTAACGGACTGGGATACATAAAGATGCATTAATCACATAAACTATTACAAATACGACATTACGAATAACGACATCTTTATTATTTACACCAAGATATATAATAACACACATACTTAAATAGTAAATACGAAATTACTAATCAGAATATAGTTGCAGAATATCTCTAGATATTGAAACGGTCAGACGTTTTAAATTAATATATCGTACCAAAACGTCGACCGTCCTTTTAAAGCACCCAATAAATAGTAGACAACCAATAGACATTAAGTAATATTGTTATCGACTGACTATCCACTACGAGCCGATAGTAATTTAGTACGGGTCAATAGTAGTTAGTCAATAAAAGGTTATTAGTAGTAAACATAATGTCATTAGTACATGCGCGTAGTGTGTAGCATGGTTTTAATAATCAGGCATACCTTTAACTTACGTTAATATAAGCCACTAGACTTAAATATTACATAAAAAAATAATATATCAAGCTTGGTTTTGTTAAATGAAACAAACAATTTTAATCAGAACGTATAGAAAAATAGTAAATACAAATAAATAACGCAAACAAACTTGCAGATTAAAAATTCTGTAAAATTTCAAGCCGCAGGTTATTTATAAAACCAATCTATCATAACAAACGACCGATGTTTTTGTTAGAGTAACAACAGTAGCCTGTAGGGACGTATAGCGGAGCGGCAAAAATTAAAACATTCGATGCGAATTGAACAAAATCAATAGGTTTGCGTGGCTTCGACAGAATTCTATGTATATTATTTGCAGTGAATAATCACGGCTGTATTGTATTTATGAAAGAGCAACTGTTCATACACTAAAACCCAGCCAGAGAATACACACAAAGAACCGTGTACATTAGAATATTGATTTATAAGTTAAACACAGCAACAGATAAGCAAATAAAGAGAACTACTTTTAATTTAATCTATACATATAACAAGAATGTAAAACAACCGTGTTTGTAGTTTCTGGCTTTAAAAAAATTGCAGGTATCTAAAAATAAGTAATAACTTAACTTCGTATAACATGGGGTCCTTCAAGCGTAACCTGAAGAGACATTTACGCAGGCTGCCATGATAGCGGCAACCGCCGAGGGTTGGCGTGTCTCTCGGTGGTCGCCATTGTTTTTGTATTGTACTGTACTCACCATCAGGCACAGTGCTGTCATTTTGCTGTGCTACAATAAAAAAATAAAAATAAAATAAAATACATTTTAGAAATGTCTGTGTGTATGAACACGCATAACTGCGTTCATAAAAAACCTCTCCAAGAAAATCATAAAACATATTTTCGAGTATTTTTAGCATTTATCTCATTAAAATTGATTCGGTCTATAAAAAGTTATTTTTAACAAGAGAAAAGTAGATAAGTAAATGGACTTAATACATTCAGATGACTTTATTCATCATTATTTTTTTCATAAGTTTCAGTAGTTTCATATATAAAAATATATTATGTAATAGTCTATATTCTATACTAATATTATAAAGAGGTAAAGTTGTGAGTTTATGACGTTGTGATATTGTAGGGGGTAATCTCAGAAACTACTTTTCCTTAAAAATTCTTTCAATGTTATATAGCTCATTTATCGAGGATAGTTATAGGCTATATATCATCACGCTAAGACCGATAGAAGCGGAGCACCAACGAAGAATGTTGAAAATCGTTTTTATTTCTCTTCTTGAGAGCTTCCGCTGCGTGTTAGTGTTATTCACGCGAACGAAGTCGCGGGCAGAGGCTAGTAATATATAAAGATAACAATATTTAGGGCTAAATGAATGCAATAAAAAGTCTTAGAAATACTAACAATGCCATTATGTGATGATAATAGATTTGGTAATAGTATATGAGTTTGAAGCAATGAACCCTCAAGGGTGGCGTATTTAGAAATCATGCCAATTGATTTAAAGTCATATTTTGTAATGAACCAAAACTTTTGGTATAGAGGCAACATAATATAACTGTAGCATGGAAGCGAAGTTTTCTTTTATACACGCTTGGCTAACTACGAGTACAAGTAAGTACGAATTCAAATAAAAATCTATCGCAATATAACTATGGAGCCGTCCTGACAGCTACACTTGAGATTCAGTCCTTGTCTTTCACGTACCTATATTATGGCACATCTTCATTCAATATGGGCTGAAATCTTCGTCAAATGCTTAAACTTATAAAGAATGTCAGAAATAGAAATCCTGAGTTAAAATATATATTTATTGGAATATTAAGACATATCGGCAAACAAAATTGAAAAGTTTCACGTTATTATAATAGCGACGAGTTTTAATTAATAATTCTAGATAATTTTCTTGAGGAATGAGAAGTATTGATTTACCTTCAGAGGGAAATTAATTAACAACTTTGACAATATGTTATTTGTATTATATTCGTTTTTTTATAAAGGTAATATTTCAGTGTTCAGTGGTTAACCGTCTAAGCAACACGCAATTTGCGTTGTTAATTTCTAGTCACATATCACAAACATTTTTTTCCTGGATCATAAATAGTTATTATAACCTTAGTCCATTGAAATAATTTCTGTTATTGTAATGCAGTGTGAATTGTGCTCCAATATTTTTACCGATGGAGTCCAGTGTAGTTTATGTGAAAAACACCTGGATTTTACATGCGCGAAGTTGACAGAAGCCGGGTGGAAAAAGCTTGGTGCCGATCGTAGGTCTAATTGGAGATGCCCTTCATGCAGAGCCCCATCCCCGTTGCGAAAACCCGAAAAGGAGCAAGTAACGTTGGAAAACATTATGAAGGAGCTTGCTGTGATAAAACAGCAACTCAACGGAATTTCTGCATTATCCGGAGACATTAAGAACATAAAAGAAGATCTAGTAGTCCTCAAAGCTTCTAGTCAATTTACGAGTGATAAGATAGACGAATTTGAGTCTAACACCAAAAAGGTTGAAAAAAGAATAGTAGATCTTGAAACTAAATGCATTGATTTGGACACAAATGTCGCTAATTTAATCTTACAGATGTCTATCAACGAGAAACGATTACGTCTGAATAATGTTGAAATTAAAGGTGTACCACTTAGAAAGGATGAAAATTTATTCAGAATAGTCGACAAGATCGGTACAGAAATTAACTTCGCAATACCTAAAACTCAAATCAATTACATATCGAGAGTTCCGTCACACAACATCAAGGAAAAACCTATTATAATCAGTTTTCTGAATAGATACATAAAGGAGGACTTTATTGCAGCAGCTCGCGCCCTGAAGACCCTCAAAGCTGAAGATCTAGGCTTTGCAGGTGTAACGCAAAGAGTCTACGTGAATGACCACTTAAGTGCTGATTCTAAGGTCCTCCTGAACAAGACCAGAGAAGCCGCGAAGCATAGTAACTACAGTTTCGTCTGGGTAAAATTCGGGAAAATACATATCCGTAAGAACGAAACCTCTCGTACAATTATAATTAACAAACATCAAGATTTAAACAAAATGGTCTAGTCTATTACTTGACTGATAGTTTTACATATTTGTTAACCAAATTAACCATTTGTTCTTTAATTTTTTCCTTAATGTTTGATAAACTCCATTATAATACATGTCTAAGGTTGAATACCCCTGTCTTACCTGTTCAATTTTCACTTTGCTTACACTATCTACGCGCATGTGTGTATTGGTCTGTTTATTCTATAGTAAAAAATCGGTGCTATATATCTATCTCGCTCATACCTCAGTGCGTAACACTGGAAGGTTACTGCATGAAAGGGAAGTCTGATTGTATGCAATTCCTAAATTCATTGCTTATTTTTTATAAACTTTTATGTTACCTATGTAAATGTACCCGCTTTACTAGGATCTATCATAATATCTTAATTTTATTTATAGTCAAATTGTATCTATTATTTTTGTTGGCCTGATGTCTGTTAACGTATTTAATATGAGTCTTAGGGACAAAACTAGAGATTTGATCATTTTTTATCAGAATGTTAGAGGGCTACGATCAAAAACGTCGTTGTTTTATAGAAACCTTGGTCTTAGTTCATATGACATAATCATATTAACGGAAACGTGGTTGATGGAGAGCGTGAGTGACTCGGAACTATTTGATAATCGATACACAGTGTGGCGTCGTGACAGAGATTATGTGCTTGCTGACCAAACCCGTGGAGGTGGAGTACTCATCGCAGTACGGAATGATTTATCAGCTAGTTTGCAACATCATTTTTCATCTACCGCTGAAGACTTATGGATAGCCCTACCTACTAATAGTATAAATGCACATTCAATTTCTGAACCTGGTTCCAATTTGTTCATAGGTGTATTATACCTTTGTAAACAAAACCTGGGTCATTCATTCTCAAGTCAGTTAAAGAATTTCCTTAATAAACTTGACAATATTTTCATGAGTCATCCGGACAGTAGATTTTTAATAGTTGGGGACTTTAATCTAAGCGGAATTTCTTGGCAATGGAATGATAACGATAACCAATTATCAGCGGGTAACGTGAAAAGCACTGACGAGTATATGTTTATTGACGCACTACACACGCACAATTTGACACAATTCAATAATGTAGT
The DNA here is from genome assembly GCA_014332785.1 of Antheraea mylitta. Taxonomy (NCBI): domain Eukaryota; kingdom Metazoa; phylum Arthropoda; class Insecta; order Lepidoptera; family Saturniidae; genus Antheraea; species Antheraea mylitta. The sequence continues at coordinate 1,951,546 of JACEII010000018.1, read as the reverse complement.
GAATGTCCATGGGAGAATATTGGATTTAGTCTTATCAAACGAATGTGTAATTGTCTCGGAATGTGATGAACCCTTAGTACCTATAGATCCACATCATAAGGCATTAGTTATGTCCATTAAATTGTCAAATAACGTATCATATTTAAAACCTGCAGTTCGAACGAAATATATGTTTCATAAAGGAAACTATATTGAAATAAATTCTAATATTTTAAGCATCGATTGGTACCAGGAGTTTTCTAATATGAGCGTGGAAGACGCTGTCGATCATTTTTATAGATACCTAAAAGGTCTTATTGATAGGCACATACCAAAGGTCAAAATAAGTAGTAGTAACAATTTCCCTATTTGGTACACAGCGGCTCTCAAGAAATGTGTCAAAGAAAAACATAAATATTTTAGAAAATTTAAAAATTACGGCAATCGTTCGGACTGTGAGTCATTCAAACTGTTAAGGGTAAGGTGTAAGCGATTAGAAGAAAACTGTTATAATTCATACATTTCTTCAGTTGAGGATTCTATTAAGAATAACCCCAAACACTTCTGGACTTACGTCAAAATGCGACGTAAATCTTCCGCAATACCCGGGTCTATGCGTTACGGACAATTAACAGCGACCACTGGTGAAGAGATATGTGATGCTTTCTCGAACCACTTCTACTCTAATTTCTTGCAACCATCTCATTTTTCTACTTCACCATTTATATTACCTCGCGGTGGGAGCGACTCACTTTCAGACATCGCTAATATTCATGTAGATGTTTCAGATACAGTTAAATTACTCAAATCACTGGACAGTGCGAAATCGGCTGGGCCAGATCTTATACCATCTAATTTTCTTATCAAATGTGCAGACACAATTGCAATTCCTGTTAGTATTCTTTTTACTAAATCGCTATCTGAGTGCATTGTACCCACGATATGGAAACAAGCATTTATTACTCCAATACATAAGAACGGCTCGCGATCAGATGTTAATAATTACAGACCAATCTCTAAATTATGTGTGCTAGCAAAGGTGTTCGAAAAAACTGTACACAAACAGCTATATGCCTCCTTAAATAATAGTTTTAGTCCTGTTCAGCACGGATTTCTTAGAAAGCGCTCGACTACTTCTAACTTAATACTTTTCAATGACTTTATATCTGATGCCATGAGTAAGAGAAAGCAAGTTGATGTAGTTTACACAGATTACAGTAAATGTTTTGATCGGATTGATCATCAGCTGCTAATAACCAAGCTACAGCTTATAGGGATAAGAGGGGACCTATTGAGATGGTTTTCCTCTTATATATCTAATCGGTCTCAAGCAGTCGTAATTAACAATTACATTTCCAGTTGGGTAATAGTCCCTAGTGGTGTTCCGCAAGGATCTCTTCTGGGACCGTTATTATTCTTGATCTTCGTAAACGATATCGACAAATGTTTCCATCATTCACAACTTCTATGCTTTGCAGACGATATGAAAATCTTCTCTGCCGTTTCTTCACCCTCAGATGTTGATGCTCTTCAAGCAGACCTAACCCGATTAAGTGATTACTGTGCTCTAAATAAGCTAGACCTAAACCCTTCTAAGTGTTCAGTCATCACTTATAGTAGGAAATTAAACATTATCCCCTCAGACTATAGTCTGAAAGGGCATAGGATCCCGAGGAGCACTTGTGTACGTGATCTTGGTGTGATTTATGATTCCAAGTTACTTTTCAAAGATCATATTGATAACATCATAAAAAAGGCATCCCGGGCCCTAGGATTTGTAATGAGGATGTCGAATAATTTTAATGAGGCTAAGACCTTCAAAATTTTATTCTGCACATTTGTTCGTAGTACACTTGAATACGCCTGCCAGGTCTGGAACCCGCGCTATGACATATATATATCTCGTATTGAAAATATACAGATAAAATTTCTCAAATACCTTTGCTATCGCCTAAAACATAAATACTCTTCAGACGATTATCTGAACTTATGCGGTAAATTTCATCTTTTGCCCCTAGCTATACGTCGTGAAATAGCCGACGTAACGTATATGATTAACATCATATCCGGTGTAATCGACTGTCCAGACCTTCTTAAAAATATTAGTTTCGATATTCCTACAAAAGTTGTGAGACACTATACGCCGATCCATCTTCCATTAGTTTCTAACAATTATCGTCAAAATTCATTTCTGTGGCGGGCGGGTAATAGTTTAAACAGTCAAACCAAAACATTTAATTTTGATATATTTTGTATCAAACCAGACTCAGTGAGACGGGTACTCAGCCTTGACTTTTTTTCTAAATTTAAATAAGTGTTGATTGCGTTGCTTATTAAACTGTAATCCACATAATAATTATGTATCCTATTCGTGGAGACCTGTAAATGGTTTTCTGTTACTTATTTTTTCCGTAGCAATTCTTGTTAATTAATGCTGTTGGTCTTCCTTTAATAAATAAATAAATAAATAAATAAATAAATAAATAATTTTCCATGTGTTAGAGCGAGATATAGTTACAAATCTATACTTGATATTATAAAGAGGTAGAGTTTGTGACGTTGTGACGTTGTAGGGGGTAATCTCAGAAACTACTGGTCCCATTTGAAATTTTATTTCAGTGTTATATAGTTCATTTATGGAGGGTGGTTACAGGCTATTATATATCATAAGGCTAAGACCTATAGGAGCGGAGTACTAATGAAGAATGTTTAAAAATCGGGTTGCTTTTTCCTCTTGAGAGCTCTCGCTGCATGTTAGCGTTAGCCCAAATTCCACGCGAACGAAGGCAAAACATTCATACAGACCCATATATATATACTTCTTCACATTTAATTATCAGTGATCAAAACACATTAGGCCACAGTTGAAAACCAGCGCTGAGGTCAACTGTTATGGTGGCAGTCAACACATGTTGAATGCGTCATTGTAGCAATACTATATATTTATCTATGCAATTTTCAGGTGTCAATTCAGTCCGCATAATAAACATGAGAGTTCCTGAAATCATCCAATACGGCACCAAAGACAAGGTTACGCTAGACTGTGATTACATTACAAATAATGTAACCGGTTTAGTTGTTAAATGGTTCTACATGGATAAATCACAGCCCGTGTACCAATGGATACCGCCGCAGAAACCTCAAGCACTTGGAACGTTGAAAAATAAGGTAAAATTGATCTCGCGTTTTGTATTATCTGTTTTATTGGTACCTAGTTGTTACGTGCCCGCTTCGGTAGCACGTAAATTAACTTTAGTAGGTAATATATTACAGCGTGTGTTGCAGCTACGTCCAACAGATGGTGCTATATAATAAATAGTATATTTTAAAGAGGTTATAAAACACGCTCGTATTCTAACGCAATCTCGTTATCAAAATTACAAAGCAATAAGACCTTTTGATTATTTATGATTTGAACACCCCTAATTAAAACACCCGTTGTTTGCTAATTGATGTCAAGATTTTTTGTCATTTTTTTTTTTATTTACAGTTAGATTTGAACTACAGAGTCTCTCATAATCCGTATACCCAGCACAGAGCGTTGCGGATAGTTCGGCCTGAACCTGAACTCACTGGAAACTATACCTGCGTTGTATCCACGTTCCTGGCTGAAGACGAAAGAACACGACCAATGACTATATTTGGTAAGTTTCATTAAAATTGAAAATCATCAATTTAAACGTGGGCCGTAAAATTAAATGGTGGTAGAGCTTTTCTCCGTAGTGGTAGAGCTTTTTCTGATGGCGGTAAGGTTGACAGGAAGGAAGCTCACGGAGTTAGAGCTTTTTTTTTCAACCGCCTTGCTAGTTCGATATAATTTTAAACTTGAAAACTTGTGTCCAAGAATTGTAAATATGCTGTCTGAGCTACCTTGAGAAATAGTTCCATTAGATTTGATGTATTTCCCAACTTGAAACGTATTGTATTTGACGCTGTAGGATGAAATTGTAGTCAAAAGCCAAAGTCTATAAAGAATTAAAAATAAAACATACATTATTGTTTCATCCCGTCCCTTTTTTTCTCAAACTAACTACGTTATTGACCTAGCAAGGTCTTAACAGCTTCACCGGACTACTCATACCATCTCTCTTTTTTGTATTCAGTTGTTTACGCAACAATGGAAAAAGAGACGGCAGTTTGATCAAAATTTGTAGAGTAAAATATGTATACTTAACTACGCTTCGAATGAAGTTCCTTAATACGACTTGAGATAGAAAGTTGAATGGTAAAATTCATCACGTAAGAAAAAGTGATATGCTTCCTGCATGAAACTTCGTCTTCTCCACTCTCTATATATGTGTTCCTATTGCAAGCATCCCATAAAAATTCGAAGAGCATCGTGCGCAAATATAAAAAAAAATATGTTGTGTAATTTCAATACTGAACACGTGGAAATTTCATCAAAACTTTATGTTGTTTACTTTATTTATTTTGAGTTTTTTGTATATCATTTACTATTTTTTATATCAAAGTTTTAATTGGTGAATAATATTCCAGAAGTATAAAATGCAACATTTCCGTGTGATTTCTTACGTAACGTCATTTCCTTTGAAGAACTGATAGAAAAAAAAAACGGATTACACAGAGAATCAGAATAAATCTGAAATTGAAAGAGGAAACTTTGAGGAGCTTATCGCAATATGTACCTACAGATACGTATGGGGACAGATTTTTACCACGAAGTGAATGGTTTTAGACAATTTTACCATAATATTCAATTACATGCAGCGATTTTTTGGCAGTTCCCAATAATATTCCAAGTTGAGCTTCACTCTCGGTTTGCCTCATTCAACTGTTTTCACTGTATCTAATTTCATTCGGTTGTAGATTCAGAACCGCATCCGAATGAAACAGAGCAATTATTTATGTATGACAATAATAAATTTGCATTTTCATGCCGGGTCGATTTGGAATTGGTTGGTTGAAAAAACATTGAACAACTCTGAAAGATCTTATTTAAAATCGATGGGATAAAGATTACCTTGAATGAATTAATGAAAGAATTCTCTATTGCACTTTTTTATTTTTTGTACACTGGCGAACTTAATGCTATAAATCATTTTCTTCCAACTTAACAGCGGTATTGTTATCAAGTTAATAGTTTTGTAGGTGCATATGTATAGAGGTCAAATATATAATTGATATACAATATATAATACATATACATATATATGCAATATATATATATATATATACAACAAAGATATAGTAAATATATATATACACACACAGAAAAAATTGATTATAAATACAAACTGTAAAATCACGAACACTCTGCCACCTGTTTCTCAAATAAATAGTGGTGTAGTTGAATTTTAAAGTTATTGATAGCTTGTAGTTGGTTGGATTATTCTAATTTAAATACCACTTTAGTACATGTCATCACTACAGGAGCGGAACCCCCATCAGTATATTGATTAAAGTAGATACGAAAGTGGAACGTATAAAGCCACTAACCGAAACCAGAAAGTTAACCAGTCACTAATATTTTATTGGAGAGCTAGTTCACCCCAGCAATTTCGTCTGTCCCATATCGATTATCACCGATTTGAATTAAAAAAAAATATTAAAAAATCTAAAATCCGATTGCAGAGACATTTACTGTTTTCAATTGTAAATCTCGACTACCAAGGAACTCCCTCAAATATATACTTAAATGGTATAAGTCTTTTAAAATAAGCCTATAATCTATAACCCGTAGCATCATCTACTGGATCAAATTAAGATAAAAACTGATTTTCAACATAAAGAATTCAGGTAGCGGGCAACGGATATAGTAAAGGCTTTATCCATAATATTTTTTTTTTAATCGAAGCACGACATAGTGACTGCACTATGCCTGATGTTAAGCATAGTACAATCCAAAAACATCGGCAACCACCGAGAGACAGATTATCCATCACCGGTCGCAGCTGTCATGCCGGCCATAATGACGAAAGTCACCCGGCACTGGATATGCACAGGCTGATCCCGAAACGCGACGCGCAGAAGCGAGTCACTATGATGGGCTTTTTCGCCATATGCATGTTGGTTGCGACTCAGTCGGGCTGTAAAACCCTACCACCCCGCTTTCGCCATTGCCTTGTTCGTTGATCAGCAGGGTGCACCACGTGCAGGTGAGGTTGGCTTGGGTGTCTCAAGCCTTAAGATGTTACTCGCCCCCCTTACACCCCATAATATATGGTTTTAACCCAATGTGTTCCTTACGCTAACCACTAACCAAGAAGAAAGACAATCTGACAAATCTGTACCTAGTGTTCTTAAACTTGTGACCTTATTTCTAAAAGATATCTGAAATTTCTTAATAAACCCACAATCTATATCTTCTATACATATAATAAAAATGAAGGGTCTGTATATAACATCAAAATTTAAAAAAATGACTGATTAAGTATGAAAGTATACACGCTTCTGATAACAAAAATGCAATTTTTAAACTTTTTGTCGCTCTGTCTGTCTGTTTGTTCCGGGTAATCGCCGAAACGGCTGGACCGATTTTGACGGGAATTTCACCAGCGGATAGCTAAAATTAAAGCGGGTAACTTAGGCTACTCTAAATTATATTATCTGTTAACCGCGGCTTTGTCTGCAATACTATCTCCAAAACGGGTTGACCGGTTTTCACAAAATTTTCACCAGCAGATAGCGGACATCATAAATAAATAATTTAGTTTATTTTAATTTAGACTAGCTGTTACCGTGGCTATCCTGCATTGCTATCTTCAAAACGGTTCGACCGATCTTCATGAAACTTTCATTGTCAGATAGCTGATTTTTTAAAAAGTAATTTAAGCAATTTTAGTTTATACTAGCTATTAACCGTGGCTTCGCCCACAGTACTATCTCTAAAACGGTTGGACCGATCTTCAAATAACTTTCATTGGTCGATAGCTGACCTTATAAAAAATAATTGAAGTAATTTTAGCTTATACTAGTTGTTAACTGTGGCTTCACCTGCATTACCATCTCCAAAACGGTCAGACCGATCTTCACGAAACTTTTATTAACAGATAGCTGACCTTGTAAAAAGTAATTCAAGCATTTTTAGTTTATACTGGCTGTTAACATTGGCTTTACCAACATTACTATCTCCAAAATGGTTAGATCGACTTTCGCGGGACTTTCAGTGGTAGACAGCGAACCTTAAAAAAGTAATTGAGGTTATTTTAGTTTACACTACCTGTTACCCGCGACTTGGTCTATATGAAATCAAGCAAGATTTCAACTAATTCTTTATTTTTAATTAGAGATTTAATTATCAACTTATTGATTACAATTTGTCATTTCTATAATCCTATATCATTTCTATAATTGTATATAGTCTCACAATTTTATAATTCTTTAATACAATTTAAAAAAACGCGTGTGGAGCTGCGAGTACAGCTAGTAGAATAATAAGAAAGGAAGAAATATATTAAAAGAGAAAAGCATAAAAAGAAAAACCTTCGGAAATGATTCAAAAGTAATTTTCTATCTGATAATAATACTAACAACATATGGAGTGATACAAGCACAAAACACACGGTACTAATACACAAAACGTTGAGTGCGGAGGCAACTACGCCGCAACAATACGCTTGTGAGCTGAGATGAAACGGAAATTACTTTGCACAACTTTACCTACGTGGCGGCCGGCTGTATGGGCTAGTAAATATTATAAACGCTTTGGCGTATTTATTTATAACTCTGTAGAAATGTCTCTACATACTAAACAACCTGTTTTTCTAATCCACTCTCTTCTATCACCTATAATTTCAAAATTTGCGAAGTTTATACAGTAGAACTCTTTGCACAATCCTTCGATATATTCTGTGGGCTTTTTCTACTTCTATATATAATCTACTTAATACCTTTTCTAGTTATTAGAGCTTTCTTCCTTCGTAATGATGAACAACACGCTAATATATTAATTATATCTAAACTTCTTTGCCATTAATGTTATTTTCATAATTTGAAATATAAAATAATAATATCTGAAGCGATAAATACTATCTACCCGTAAAAACTATGATTGCATACAAATCATGACCATTGTTTCTGTTTGGAAAAGCTTCATTAAATTATCAGATATTGAATTCGTTTTCAGATTGTTTTGTATAGAATATTTCCGAATATTCTCAACACTAAATTGATGCAAATTATGCGTTAGAAAAATGTTGAAAACAATTTGTACTTACAGTAATATCAATGCATAATATTTTGATAAAATAAGACACTTGACGACAGTAAGGTTTTATTTATATGTGTCTAGCGGGCCCGGCGGACGCTGTCCCATCCTGATAATAAAATAAAAACGTAGACAAATTATATACCTATACATTCCTCGTGGATCACCCTATGTACTTGGTGAAAGCCACATAAAAATCAGTTTCAGTCGTTTTTGAGCTTATCGCAAACAAACAAACAGACGCGAGAGGGCACTTGTTTTATAATGACTATTAAAGAAAACACGGAGCACCCAATGTCGAGACGTAACAATAACAAGAAAGAGGGTTTTTTCTCGAACTGACTACGTTATTGACCTAGCAAGGTCTTAACAGCTTCACCGGACTACAAGAAAGAGGGCCTTGATATGGTTGTATAGCACAGTCGGGGTTAAGTCGATTGCTAATATGTTTATAGCAGGCGCATATTATAATTAATTTGCGCTCATAATTCCATAATATTTAAAATACCAATTTTAAAAGTTTAATGATAAACGCTTCGCTTATGTCAACAAGCACGCAACCTCATTATTATACTGGCGCGAAGAAAGTAAATAAAAATTAAAATAGGGAATTGTATTTATGTTAGTCTTGTGAAGTTAAAATTATGTTCTTTCAGTTTTACAGTGTTTCATTCTTCACACCCTGTGGGTTTATTTTTTACTAGAGAGTTATTGTTATTTTCAAGTATTAACCGCGTATTTCTCTTTGTAATTTTTTGAATATTTTTTCTGGTAGGTATTGTGATTAAACGTTCCAATAACACAGTTCTCAAAGTTTAGAATCAAATAGCATTTAGACTGAGAAAAGGTTAACTTTAGTTCTGTTTGGAATTGACACTACATATCTATGAGCTGTAATGACTACTTAAAATTTAGTAAATTGAATGTAGGTGTAATATTTACTATATAATAAAATATATGTCTAATACTTTTTATACAAATCTAACTTTTTAAACTGCCTCGAACTGAATTATATGTCATTTTCAGTTATGTATCTTACTAAGTTACCTAGAATCGCGGTAATTCGCACCTCGATAAGTGGATAAAACCTCTACAACTTTTAAACCCTTCTTTTCAAGCTCCAATACTTCCATTATTACTCAAACTTTGAGTTTTCATAAGTTGAAATAAATAATATTCCGCTACAAGAAACTAAAAGCCCGATACAGATTTATATACCTATATAATAATCTAAACAATACCACATTCTTATACATAACTAACAATCTCGCCGCTTCGTTAGAGTTATATTACAAAATAAAACAACAATAATATATACATTAGCACCAACTAGCAATGAGTTAAAATAAAATGGATAACATTGAAATGGAAAGCAAAACCTACTCCATAAATAAATTAAGTTTGCCAATTTTAACTACACGTGAGTACTAAGGAAGGAGTTATGTTAATTCAATCCCTAGGGTGGTGCAAAATGGGATGAAAGTTGGGATGAAAGTCTGTATGAAAATTCATCATTTTTTCGCACATCAGATGTAGAGGAGATATCAGAAAAATCGATAATAATTATTGCGTGGAAAACACGTGCGAAGCCGCGAGAAATTGATAGCAATTTATCACAATATCATAATGTTTAATAATTATCTGACTATCCAAGATGAATTAAATAATGTATTTAAAAATAACTTTGAAAAAAGCAGATATTTACTTAAAATTATATCAAAAAGAAATCCATTATGTTTCATGTCCCGAAGTTTTAAACTCCTATTATATAAAAGCAATTCTTTAATGAAAGATATAATCCATACAAACTAAGTTTACGGTCGGAGCACTAAAACAAAAGCCAAGGAAACCCAACTAATGGAATACAAATGGCTATTTTGCTTATAACGTAAATCCATCAATATTCGAATAAGTTGTATATATAACTTTCGACTAGATGTGGCATATTAAAGCGTAGTTAGTAATATGGTTAAAAACAGGTTATTACATCATCCTGTATTCTTTATAGAGAATTGACGATCACTAGCGACGTCAGGGGTGTTTGTATCTTTGAAAATGATATTAAAATGCTTTATAATCTTGTAATTATAATGGTACAGACAATAAGACAGATTTTTTTACAACTTATCAAGTACTAACTAATACTAACAGCTAAATTGCAATAATGTGTTTAAGATATATAGCCACAGTGTTATTCTGATGTAAAAGCTATGTTACTTCAAATTATCATTAAGATCCGTTCAGTAGTTTTTGCAAGAAAGAGTAACAAATATATATTCGTCCTCAGAAACTTTCTCAAAAATAATTGAATGAGTAGGGCATGCGCTACGAGAAAAAATAAAGTTATAAATTTGATTTTAATCCAAACTTTCGAATTACATGTGCATGTTACAGCACATTTTGATCAAGATTTCTCCATAAAACCATTAGTACAAATCACTTTGACGACTACCATTAAATTTAAGGTCTGCCACTAAACTCATATCGATGTGTCTCGATAGCACTTGATAGATTATTTCTAGATTTATCATTTGCCTTCTTCGAAAATACTCTTTGCCCACATCTACATATATTTTTAGGTGAGTTTATAATCAAACAAAAATTACAAATATATCGAATTAGAAAAATTACTATATTCGATTGAAAGAATTCTACTATTATCCTAGCCATTTTATATTAAATTTTTTAATTTATTTTATTGTATGGTAACATATTTTTAATAAAGTTTAAATAACATCGCAAGTATTTATATTGCAATTTTTGATTGCTGTTTAGCTATGAATTTGTAACAAAATAAAGATAAACCGAATTTTGGTATAAAAAATTTATTTATTGAATAAAATACATCCAAAAGATACAAAAATCACACATCATTTCAAAACGTGTTTTCAATCATATTCCGATGTATCGAAGTGAGTTACTATAAAATTCAGTTGGATCAAGGTTTTCTTTAATTTTATTCCATGCACAGCCATATATTTCCATGTGTTGTATTACATTGCTTCTTACCACTCAGCCCCAGAATAATTTAGTTAGTTATTTCAAATCTACCGCCTCTTTACTGAACTACAATACAGTTCAATATACAATAGCAAGCCTATTAAAAACATACGACGTTCCATTATGTATATACAATAATGCAAACATATCTGTTGCATACAGATTGTAGTTAATTTGTAATTATTTATCATAGACTATCTAGTTGAGATATATATCATTGTATTATGCGATATCCATTAAGCGTTCGCGTGTCCGCGGTCCGTACTACGATGTCCCTAAATGTAGTCGTATAGAAGCAAACACAGCAATTTGACGAAATCCACATTAAGGCTTCGGATGTCATGAACGGAGGCACTGACGAGAAACCGCATTGACTAATTCTTTAGAATAAGCGAATATATTGAACGCTGACATGCATTCATCCGCTGTATCTAAATAACCATAGATCTTTTCCCCCGCTTTTCTCTTTTCTTAATAGAGCTGGTACAATTCCTTCTTTAACATTGTAAATTCGAGTTAATGTTTCACGAACAATCACCGGACTTTTTTTAATATGGAGAAACTCTTTCATAAGATCGGCAACTGAACGCTAGGCAGCGGAGATGGGTATATCAGATTCTTTCTGATTCAAAATGCCATGGTATTTCTCGCACACCTTTTAGCGGAGGAGGGGTACTGAACAGCTACCTTTGTGGGATTAACCTTTCTTATTTATACCAATGATAATTACATGCATTATGTTCGTGTTATATAAAAGTCATCAGTCGGTTTGAATACCTCCGAAAATCTTATATCTTAAAATTAATATTAGGGAACTCTACATATCTCGGTATCCACTAATCTATTTATTATTATATTAGGGACGGTATGGATGAATAAATCCTATAAATATTGTATGTATGAGTGTATTTATGATTGTGGCAGTGAGACTTTTACGCAAAAAGTACTGAATGGATTTTAATGGAAGTTTGCAGTATTATATAGCTTATGTATTAGTATAACACGTTATATCTTAAGAAAATATTGATAAAATTTGACAAAATATAAAAAGTACCATGTAATTAAAAAAAACCCACTTAACCCAGTGTGCGTTACATAAACCCTCGCAGCTATAACAAGATAAAGAGAGGATGATGTCATGGTATACAAAATGAAAATATATACAAACGCAGATGAAATCGTGTGTAGTTAATAGTATAATATACTATATATTTAATTACAACTTCATGTATTTTTTATTAATATTTGTAACTTTCTTAAGTTTATTGTATATTAAAACCAAGGAATTTAGAAACTTTCTTTCTTCTCGTTGCAATTAAAAACAGTAATACAGATCTTATAAAAAAACATTGTGTGTCATGAAGACTCAACATAGAAGTCAAACTTTTGTATTACAGTAAAAAAACAACAAAAAGACAAAGTGGAGCGGTGTTCCCAGGCGGTCACCCATGCAAGTACTGATCACACTCGATGTTGCTTAACAACTTCGGTGATCGAACGAGAATCGCTTTTTTTTCAACACTCTACCCGACACAGTGTTTCCTCTCACCACTTTTTGTTACACAAAGATATTGCCAATCAGAATTTTAAAACTCTCCCGTAATAAACTACGCTTCAAAATAAAATTACACGGCTAACAATTGAATTGCCCGTAAAAGTATAAAATGCATTCGCGCAGTATTTGTTGTATCTATGTATATTGGCCCAATTAAACAATTTTACTCTTTTTTTTAGGAGTGCTGTGAATGTAAACTGTATTTATACAAATTAACAATTAGTCATGTTCGTTACAATTTTTTTATCAGCCATTTTATGTTCGTTTTTTTATACGATTTTAATTTTTTGATTATAAAGAATAAAAAAATACATACATACTGCGCGCTCTGGCGGACCGGTGGGACTCTCCAATGTTGGCTCGCTGGATACGGCTACATGTATTCGTACAGTGAATTTCCAACATCATTACCTGCCTACCTGCCTACTTTTAATTTTCATTTATTTATAATTTAATATTATAACGCAACTTAAACTTGTTATTATAGCAAAAAATATGGATGTAATCGTATGATGAGTCTGAATTAAATGATATATTATTATTATTAGTTGACGGTTGCGAGTATGTATGATATATGAATTATTTAAAACTAGCTGTGCTCGCGACTTCGTCTGCGTGGAACCTGATGTACAAAGAAGTGATTAATAAATTCATCTGAATATATTATCTTTCGTATTTAAACCACGACGTTATTAAAATTACAATAACTTTTGGTAGAGTGAACCGACTTTAATGGAACAAAAATTAATGTTACACAAAGAAGTGCTCTAAGACATGTTAGATTTACATTATTATTGTCATTACACAGTATAAAGCAAAGTCCCCTACCGCATGTATGTCTGTTTGTCTGTCTGTACACGATAAACTTAAAAACTACTGGATGGATTTTCATGCGGTTTTCACCAGTGAATAAAGTGATTCACGGGGAAGTTTTTGTTATATAATTTATCAAGTTTTTTTTTTATAATTCGATCGTGGTAACGTCTGCCAGGCCCGCTAGTATACATAGAAGAAGATATTATTTGTACTTCTAAGTTTCGTAGACATATACGTTGACTTATATTTTACGGTAATACTGGATTATTATTATATGTTTCAAGCAATACATCAAACGTTAATGCTTAAAATAGAAGAGGGACTAAGATTTACTTTTCAAAAAAGAAAGCTAAACTACTCTTTAAATAATAATGTTTATAGTTACAGACCTATTTAACTTTAATTGATGAAAAATCCTACATTCTATTATATGCTTGGCAAGAATCTCACTTGATCACATTTTTTTTTTATATAAAAAGAGGCAAAGGAACTGGTGGGTCACGTCATGTTAAGTGATCACCACCGTCCATAAACACTAGCGACATCAGGGACGTCGCAAGTGCGTTGCCAGCCTGTATATGGGAGAAGATGGAGGGGAAAGAAAGGGAAAGCAGGAAAGCGGAAGGGACGTGGGCCTCCGGCTCTCTCACTGACCGAACGAAACACAACAATGCAAGCACTGTTATTTCACGTCGGTTATCTGTGAGAGGGGTGGTACTACCCCGGAGGAGCCAACACATTCATGCTGAAACCAAAAATAGCTTCAGCGGGGCTCTACCACCTACGACGATACAAATGACGATTTGGTCTTATAAGGTAGATGCGTTAAATCTGGACAGAACTGGCTCTAAAATACACTTTTAGGGATACACTTATAGGTGTTTTGCGACAGATTTTGAACTTGAGGGTTGTACAGTTTTTTTACATTATAGCACGTAAACGAACAGGTGGGTAAGATGTTAAGTGATCACCACAGTCCAAAGATAAAAGAGGAGTCGCAAGTGCGTTCCCAGCCTGTATTAGTGGAGAAGGGGGTGGGGGAATGCGTTAGGAGGGAAGATAGAGGGGAGAAGGTGGCTGTCCGGCGCTCTCACTGACCGAACGAAACGCAACAATACAAGCACTGTTACTTCAGGTTGGTTTTTTGTGAGAGGGTGGTCTACTCCGGGTGAGTAGTCTCTTTCATGCTGAAAAGGCAGGTGGGCTTAGAAATGGTGTCATGATGCTATGATTTCATCGCGACATTTCCCTTTTCAGCTGAGACACGTTAGTGAATATTTAAACCTATATTAATCGACGCGGTGTCTCAACATCGTAACCACTGAGGCATATTTACTTATATTTTCGACTAGCTTCTACCAGCGACTTCGTTCATTAGGCTAACGCTAGCGCTAACTTTAACGCGTCGTTTACATAGGTGAAAATATTTTTAAATAATATGAACGTTAACAGTGATTACGAAACATTCGTCATTAGTGCTCCGTTTCTATTAACATGATAATATATAACCTATACCCTTCCTCAATAAATTAGCTATACAACACTGAAAGAATTTTTCAAATCGGACGAGTAAATCCTGAAATTAACGCATTTAAGAAAACAAACTCTTCAGCTTTATAACATTATAATATAGAAGTATAGATTTGAGACGAAAACTTTTTAGAAGTTAATCGTAAATAGTAAAATGGAAAATAAGAGTATGTATTTATGAGTTATGTATTATAGTTGATTTATATTATATCACAATTATATACTTTCTTTGCAGTACCTGAGAAACGTTTTGACATGATCCAAGACAGACTAGACGACGGTTACCTGAACATTATATGTTCAGTTGAAGGAGTTTACCCTAAACCAGAACTCGCAATACTGGCTGGTAATAGGTGAGTACAAAGTGTTAAATAAGAAACATCGAAACAGTCTTAAAGACTGAAATCCCTAACGGATACGCTACCCTCCCGGGGGAGAGGGTAGGTTATGTCCGATTCGCACGGACTAAAACCCCACGGTGTACCGTCCGCCGCATAGTAGGGGCAGCCAGGGTTCGAGCATGCTCACTGACCTGATAAACTGCCCCTGCGGCAGCCTGGCAAATGAACGCCAGGCTTCGTCCTACTATAGAGAGGCTACTGGGTACACGACCAGCAGCCTCCCCTCGTCAGCCTCACCCGTGCAACGAGGAGATGGGAGGCCCCACCCCATCTCCTTAGGTTTGGCGACGGTTTTGGGAGAGACAGGCATTACACCTCGCCCCTCCCGCTGCTTTTCTTTGGCGAAGAGAACCACTTCTGGGATCGACCTCCCGGGCCCTCTCCGCCGCCTCCTTCTGTGAGATGACGGTCTCGCAGAAGGAGGCCACAGCAGCCCAGACGTCCTCGCTGCCGAGCATGGCCGAAACCACGCCCGGCAGCGAGAGATCGTCCCCCACCGCCGCAACCAGGGCGCGGCGCTGATTGTCCCACGCGGCGCACTCCGAGAAAGTGTGCTGCGCGGTGTCCGTCTCAGCGCCGCACTCGTGACATGCGGCGGTGGGCTCCAAACAGTCTTAAAGAGTGCCGACAGGTTCGAGAACCCAAAACAATGGAATAACAGTGTAGTTTTTTGAATTTTTCAATCAGTTATACTTTGATTTCTTTAAAATTCAGAATTCTTAAATTAGAATTAATAATCTGATTTTTACATCTATTGGCACTCCGAGCAATAATTATATACATTTTTATACGGTTTGTTATATATCAAACGTACAAGCTGCACAATCTCAATATATAATACCAATGTTACACAGGGCACTTTAATATAATTCCGCCATAGTGACTTGGATAGACGAGTTACATTCAAAGAGTCCCTAGAAATTTTTCGGTATTTAAAAGATATTGTTTATTAATTTCCAATCTTTGTTGAGGCTAATTAACATTCCAATACAATTACTCACAATTATATTATAAATACGAGAGTAACTCTGTCCGTCTGTTTCTTATATCTATAAGATTAAACAACTGAATCCATGGCAATGAAATTTGAAGAGAAGTACACAATATACCTACCAGAAAAAACATAACATGCTTAGAATAAAGATGATGTCTTATCAATAAAATTTTCTGATAAATATGATGAATAATTTATGTACGATGTCCCTTAAGCTAATTTCCTCAAATATATTGGAAATCTAGATTCTTCTGGGACCACTGCTTGCTAAGGACAAGATTGGTTTCTTGATAAAATCTTCGATATAAAAAGCTGAATTTTTCATTGGCCTGATTTGTTCCTATAATGATTGAACAACATATATATTTTTATGGAGAATATATATCATTTGGTTTCCAATAATATTGCAATTATTCACATAATCAAATTCTTAAGTTTCCAGAAATGTTAATGGTTTTTTTTGGCGAATTTTTAGACTCATTGCAAAGTATTATACAAGGAGTATAGTATTTTTAATATCTTTCTTAGACAATTTTCAAGGTAATTTTATATAAAAATACCTATTTATTTATGACAGCCTTTATTGTACTTGACATTAGTCAAAATCTTGATAATAAAAATAGTAAAAAAACAATAATTTAACAGTAAAAATACGGAGAGGTATTAAATTTTATTAAGAACTTTTGAGGCCTTTTAATGACTTACACATATTATAATTATGTAAATAGAATAATTGTGAGTGAGTCATGAGTTATACAATGTTCTTAAATATAGCACATTGAGTAGATGAATAAAAGAAAAAAAAAAACAATTGCGAGACGATATTTAAAATTATAAATGACGTGTTGATTGCTGGTTACCATAGTGTAGTGAATTACGAAGATATCTAAACAGATATAGAAGAAGTATATTGTAAAAAATGTTGCTCAGTTTAACACACGGGCACGCGTAACAGGATATTTCCAGTAGACTTACCCAGATAGCGCAAATTAGCAACATCGAACTAAGTTCCTAGCACTGTCGTTTTAACAGTAAGATGGGTCAAGATTCGCTGTAATTTATATGCATATATTCGTCGTATACACTTATAAATAACTTTGATGTGGCTCTTGCTTGTCCCGGCTTAATCTCTAAATCAGGATTAACAGATAGAATATATTATCCAGGATTTTTATGACTTCTTCATATTGGCTAAGGAGAGATGACAAAATTTACCAGAGGAAATTTGAAATTGGTATGATTAGTAGTCGTGAGAAAATTATAATAAAATACAATCCAAAATTAATAAGCAAAAATACCAAGATCTCATAAAATAAATGTAACCCTTCAGATACACCTGTTTAATAATTTATACAATAAGAAACTACACATCAAATTTAAATACCTTTATCCATTTGTAAGCAACTAGTTTCTTAGGGTTATGTCTATTTCCTTTTAAATTTCCGTAGTCCTCAATTAACATGATAGCTAAGCAACTAGCAATTAATTGCAATTCTATATAACAGGCCACTCATCGCAAAGTCATCAGTTAAAATAATCGACGGGAGATACACAGCGCTAACGAGTGCCGTTGTGAAAGTGGAGGCACTACCACCGACAGTCGAAATTCTTTGTGACATGCAAGTGCCCTTAGCTAACTACTTTAGTAGGAAAAGGGATATATTTTATCGAGGTGAGGAATAATTTTTTATTTACTTGTCAAGCAAAAATATTAAGCTGTCCACTTATTTATACTCTGAAGTTTGTAGACCAAATAAAATAGCTCAGTGAAGAAGATACTATCGGGTCTGATGGACTTAGTCCCAAATTAAATATCTAAAGCTTCCCCCTGGATCACTTTATTTACTGGTGGAAGCCATTTGAAAATCCATTCAATATTAATTTAAGTATTTTATCGTGAACAGACAGACCAACACAAAAGGAGGAGTTTCTCTTCATCTGTTTTGATTTTGATGATTCTTTTATTATTTTATAATACGCAGTGATTTTCTTAAACAAATATAAAAGCAACACATTAACGATAGTGACATTTGACCCTGACGTTATTTAATATTTTTAATAATTTTATCAGCTTCTTAAAAACGGTTTTATTCAGAATTAAAAACTCTTCAGATCAGAACACCTTTCCATTTTATGTATTAAAACTACATTCATATAACGGCTAGATGAACTTTGTTTTTAAACAATGAATTAGCAGCTCTTTGGATGTCGTCCACGAACTTTGCAGAAACTTTATTGTTGGAGAATATTTAAACAATCTAATCTTAGACTGCCAAGAAGCTACTCCTTCTTCGATATGTGCGCGTATGTTTGTCCTTTTATGATAATTATCCAAGTCTGCTTCCTAAATAATATTTATCTTATGAAAGTGAGGATAACTTAGTATCTAAAGCAGTGTCGAAAAGCCTTAGCTTGTATCCTACAAATAATCTAAGTTCTCAATTTGTAGTCCGGTGAAGCTGTTAAGCTGTTAGTTATTTTGAGAAAAAAAAAACTAAGTTCTCAATAAATGAGTCGCTTAACTTCAAACACGGATAAATCCATTCTACTCTGTTAAGAGATATTTAAAAAAACTGATAATGATCTTAATTTGATATTTTTAAAATTGTATTTAATAAAAACAATATCCTATAGTCGTAGTATAGAAATAGCTAATTTATCCATCTACACATAAAGAATACTACGTAATGCACTTTATAGTGTATTCAGTCAACTATGCTTTAATTACGTGTTCCTTTTTGATACTATGCGTATTGCCAAATTGCCGCTACAACAAGGAATTATGACCGAACGCTAACCTATAACTTTTTAAAAACAATTGACGAACTCTGTATGGAAACTTATTATTAAAATCACATAACAAGTTTCCCTGTAATTCAGTTTATACACACGATTGACATGTGTTTTTAATTTCTCCAGATCCACCTTCGACGACTCCAGAATCACCAAATTCAGCATATAAACAGATATCACCTGATCGAGGTAATAAGTAACATAAATTATTTTTTCTAATACTGCAAAAGTTGTTATTGTAACTGATGGTAGGCGCAAAACAATTCAATTACAACGGCAACAACTGTAAGCCACCACAGCTTATCTTGGATTATTCCAAAATTCTAAATTATTCTAGGATTTTCTTCCTTGATTACTAGGTAACCACCAACTAATTCCATGATATGTCTAAGTGTACTACTATGGCGATTACAATTAATGGTGACTCAGTGGTTAGAGAATTTGTCCACATGAGTTCGAATCCTTGCAAACAAGCCAGAGTTTTCAGTCGAGAAAGATATCATTATAAAATCATAGTAATGTGGTATGGCCTCTTCTAAGCCCAGCTAACTAAAAATCTATCAATAAGAACATACACGTATTCTGGCAAATGCATTTAAGAGCCGGTGCCCGTTTAGGCTTAATTTACCATCTTGGACCACACCATCATTTAACATCAGATAAGTTTGTTTATAAAGGTTTAAACTTAATAAGTACAAAAAAAAAATAATACAATAGAAATAATTAGTTGAGTAGAAATCGTAATGTACAATCAACTGCAAAGTAGATCGGCGAAATTTTAATAGATACTAATAAAAAAAAATTTGAAACAGTGACATTTTTTATTGTTACAATACAAATAATAGTGATACATCTAACCAGGTTACTGTAATGGAAATAGTAGATAAAAGAGATCCAATCAATCTCCGAGAAGTTAAATATTCCTACACAAATTTTGAAGTTTTAAAGTTTTGTTATTGCGGGGTGGTAGGATTTTACAGCCCGACTGGGTCGCAACCACCATGTGTATGGCGAAAAAGCCCGTCATAGTGACTCGCTTCTACGGGTCACGTTTCGGGATCAGCCTATGCATATCCAGCTTATTACAGGCCGGCATGATAGTGGCGACCGGCGATGGACAGTGAGTCAATCGGTGGTCGCTATTATTTTTGGATTGTACTGTGCTTACCATCAGGCATAGTGCAGTCACTTTGCCGTGCTACAATAAAATAAAAAAAAAACGTCAGGAAGCCATGTTTAAACGATCTCATTACAAGATTTAATTTGATAAACTCTTAATTATCCATTATACAATTGTTTCAGGTGATAAAATTTTGTCCACTACTGGATTGATCATCGCATCACTAATACTACAATATATTTTCAATACACAAACCACGTGACAATAATTTTCAAATAGATTAACCTAAAAACACTACCAGTGAATAAGTTTATTTTTAATTTTATACAAAGACTTCTAATAGAACAAAAAGTTTATTTTTATATTTTAACATTAAATATATATACAAAAATGTACTTATCGCTCAAAACGTGGAAGGTTTACTTTTAAGGTATTTTATTTCCTCGGCACGATTCTATCATTATTAGAACTTGGCGTTATTAGAAATGTCGCATATAATTAATAATCTATAGTAATTGTAGCCAAATAATCCTTTCACCACAGTATAAATATGAGAGACAGTACGGAAACTAGGAACAAACGCTCGGAAACGACACACTCACACGAATATACGCATCATCGAGAGCATCATCCGCGAAAACCGTTTACGGGTCTCGTCGATGCGCATGTTGTGAGTGTGAGTGTTTTTTTTTTCTCGAATTGACTACGCTATTGACCTAGCAAGGTCTTAACAGCTTCACCGGACTACTAAAGCGAGCGTTTAAGGCACTCAGCGGATTTCATTTTTGGCAACTAGCTCAAGGGAGCGCGGCACACCTCGGCTTGGCTATTGCCTGTTACATGCAAAATCGCGACCTATCTTAGCTAACCTAGCTAACTATTCATATATGTATGAGTTGTGGAAACGTATATGTATACCAAGCATACACGCCTCAACAACTCCTCCGTATATTTATTATCGGAAAATTTGGCATTTTTTCAGTTCGATAAGGGAAAAAAGTAAACCCTTCCATTTTCATGTGTAAGCGTGTAGTGTGCACGTGTGTGGGGGTTATCGTGTAGTGTTGTAGCAGTGATGTACATTGTGTGTTACCGTATCGCGCAAGCAACGCACTCAAGGGCTCCCTACAGAGGGATCGAACCTAGGCTTGAGCCGCTGCCGAGTGAGGCCTAATCGGGTATTGCCGGTGCGAGTGTTTATAGGTAGTTTCCATACTGTACTTTGTACTTTTTGTACTGTGTTATCACCTTCAAAACATTAATCTTACATTTATGTCGCTAATATGGTATCAACATCTATACATATCTAAGAACGTAAATGTAACGTATCTGTATTTTTCGAGTATCTAGGAATAAGTAATAGAATATATTTAAATCAATTTTTAGAAATGTGTGTCTGTCTGTTTGTATGACCACGCATCAATACTAAAGTACTTTTATTTTTTTTTATTTTTTCGAAATGTCTACGCTATTGACCCAGCAAGGTCTTAACAGCTTCACCGGACTAAATACTAAAGTACTGTTTCACAATAAACCCTCAGCAAGATAATTAGAAAGCATATCCTTGAAACATTTAGTTTTTGTTCTATCAAATCGGTCGACTTTATCAAAAGTTATTGTAATTATAATGACGACGCGACTTAAGAAAGAGAGAAAAGTAGATAAGTAAATAGATTTTGTACATTCACACGATTTTATTACCTACTGTTTTTCTACATTAGGTTCTACGCAGACGGAGTCGCGGGCACAGCTAGCTTTAAATAAATTACAATTCTGTTTTACAATTCTATCCAATAATTTCCTGTTCTCCGTTAGAGAGAGATTTATGCTTCGCTCATTGTTGCACGTATGGTAAAAATATTGAATATTGATCCTGTCAGATTTCCCTTTCAGCTGTATTGTATGCATCCTACTTTTTAATACAAGTAAGTGCTTTAAATGTACCGATGATAGACATGGGTCTATCGAATCTTACAAGAACAGGCTTACTACAAAGTAACTTATATTAAGTCTATGAAGTAATAAATATATAAATCAATAATCACAAAGTAAAAGTAAATTTATAATGAATATTTACATATAGCTTGGTCAAATTAAAGGTTACATTTTTAATATTTTTTTTTTAATTTGTGCAATTCAATTTACCTTCTTTGCCTATACAAGTGTACAACTCAGATATATTTTATTGGCTGTTTCTTCAAAATTGTATTAATTAACTTATAACGAATGATCGTCCAGTGGTCGGAACTCATTGGGTTATCAAGTTTAAAAACAATAACGTTTTTAAAAAAATATATTCGTACAACCAAAGCTCCTAAATAGGTACCAAATAAAAAAAGAGAGCAGAGAATTAAAGAGAAAATAAAACAAGACTTTTCTCTATCTATTTGTGTATAATTATTAAATATAGTATATGTTCAAACAGATATATTTATTTCATCAGTTACATAATATATTACAAGCAAGGTAATAATCAGTTACATTTACAATAATTGTATGAAAATATAACGTTTTATTTGTAGTACATTGCAAATTCTACTATATTATGAAAATCCAAAGATATATATGACATCTAGTCCGCATACAAATAAATAAAAAATAATTGAAAATGTTTTGTTTTATTATATTTTTTAAATTAATTTTCGTATTATGGATCTCCAGCCAACCTTTGCTTTCACATGCCGCTGTCACATCATTTTTTAAACATTCAATCCTTTTGGAAGCAACACAATCCGGCTTGGATCGCAGCCGGACGCACCTGCAGCTGATAGATTCGTACCAATTTGGCTACCGCATATTGATATTTTGATGGATTGAATCGGTGGCTAGCTGGCTTTGCACTTCTATATCAATTATTAGAGTGGTTCAACTTTTTTTGTTTATTTCACTAACCTAAAAAACGGCATGTACTCAAAATATTAAAATAATTAAATAGTTTGTAATATACAAGCTACAAGGTAATCATATAGCAATGACATTGAGTATTTGGCGAGATCTTGGAATTTCATGTAGTGGTCTTCATATGTTATCCATAATCTTGTGTTATTTGGCTCTATATTGTGTAATGTTGGTGGTGCTTTACGTAATATAGTTTGGTTATTGTGCACAAGTGAAGTGGAAAAATTACCACCGAGCAAGGATTCTGACTTGCCACAAAGACTCCCAGGAAAGTTCTAACAAGATGGCCACCATCTTGAAATTATATGAAGAAACTTATAATATCGCTACTCGCTTGACAACGGCAGTAATAGTATACTAGATAGAAGACTGGTTGCCAAAAATAAAATAGAAGAAGAGGAACATTGGCATGTTAAGAAATAATGAAATAATTGATTGAAATATAGTTTTGACAAATGTGAAATCTTAGGATAAAATAAAATAAAATTAATATGTCATCAACCCTTAGAGAGACATCGGTTAATGAGACTTAAAAATATAGATATGCTAATCCCAAATATAGAGTTGAAGAAATTTGTACAAAAATATCAGTTGCGAACTTCCTTACCAAATACCTTATCTATGCGCTACAGTGGGGGAGTTTTTAAGTTGACGAAATAAACTACGGTAATCTTTACTAACCAAATAGTTCCTAAAAAAATTATATGCACATACAATATTTTTCATATTGCAATTGCTATAACAATCAATATGATGATTAACAAAAGGATGCAGGGAGAGACTATGTTCTATCTAAGATTATAGTAGATTAAAACGAGCCCCATAATCCAAAAGTGCACAATTTGTAATACAATCTTACCGTGTTTCTTTTAATTGCGCAGAAAAGCACAAAGTCCGAATACAATTTACTCCTATAGACGTTCAAGCTACAACACAATTCCAAGTAATATACATAAATAGAAATCCTTAAATATATTCGTAAAAAATTCCATTTCAACGAAGGATATTTTCATAAGCAATCCTGCGATATCTGCTCCCGAGAATAAGCAATACCCGTTCGTGTCTCCTGACGGATACTCTTTAAAATATTTGGGATCATCTCGAGCCAAGCTCGTCGTAGCTAACGTGAAATACGCCTCTCGTGGGAAATTTATTTGCGGCGAGATCCTAAGCCGCTATAACGTGCCATCGATGTCACACAACCGCTGAATTAGTTGGGGGACAGACATATTTTTCTTCGTGGGCGTATTGCGAAAGGATCATTGCACTCATCTCTGATATCGCATGCTCGGAGGAATAGCTTGGTTTTATTTGACAAAATAGTTTATAGAAGCATGAGTTCGTTTTCATATTTTAATAATGATGATATAGTAAATTAAAAATAATGCTTTCAGTAATATGGATTCTCTGTTCTCTTGAGTACTCTTATTACTTACGAAATTGCTAGAAAGGATGCAGCAAGTAAATGATTTAATTATCTCTCTTCATGGGTATTGAAATACACAAGGAATCAACGTTTATAGAACGATTCCTTTTGTTATCTAGTAATCCTTTTCGCATTATAAAACTATTTATTATTATCATCCGAATTGATTAAAATCTGAGACTGCAGATTCGGACACATCCTTATCTATACTAATACTATACTAATATACTATTCTCTCTCTATACTATCTTTACTAATACTAATATAAATATTAATTTGCTAATAATATATATAATATTATAATTAATATTATAAAGTTTGTGAATTTGTGACGTTGTAGGAGTAACCTCAGGAACTCCTGGTCCGATTTAAAAAAATTTCATTGTTGTATAGCTCATTTATCGAGGAAGGTTATACGCTATATATCATCACACTAGGACCAATAGGAGCGGGGCACTAATGGAGGAGGAGGAGGAATGTTTCAAAATCTGGTGATTTTTTCCTGTAGAGAGCTTCCACATTGCGTGTTAGCTTTACCCCAAAGTAACAGGTTCACGCGAACAAATTCGCGGGCAAAGGCTAGGTATTTAATATTTGCGAAAATATGAAATATATCTTTAAACAAATGTATATTAGTAACCGTATAATAAGCTGAAATCTATTTTCAGCGCTGCAGCTAAAATCTAATTCAATGCACAGTGGCCAGCTAATATAGATTCGACAGTAGCAACAAATACGACTAAACCCCGGGGCCATATCAGTTTCAAATTGTACGGATATTTATTATTTACAGAAGCACTCACATGTTGTGTATTTTTGAATTCTTCTTTCAACGTATCGAATGGAATATGAACGTTAAAATGGGAATATTCGAAACACTCTGCAAATAAAGGATATTTATAAAATACAGGTAGAGTTTGTATTTCAAGCGATATGTAAGATATTTTAAAATCTTTCATTTCATCTCATGAACGTTACCAGAACTAGTTTTTATGTCATCCTTTTTTTTAAAATAATTTTAGATTGTATTTATTTATAGTGCTATAACAATGTAGTTCAAAGAAGGTGCAAAGTCAATTACAATGATTTTATCTACATCCATAGAGCCACTATCAGAAGAACCTTCTACTGGCTGATGATTGTTATTCTTACTTTTGTTGAAGACTGACATGATCTAAATACTAGAAAGTTACAGTTTCTACTCATGCCATGTTTCAGGCTCAGTAAAACCAGTAACAATTTTTATGGTAATAGTGTTAGGTTTTACAACAAAATCCCGAAGTATATTACCGATTTGCCGCGCAGCAGGTTTAAGCGCCAGTGGATGAATATAGGAACGATGGTGATATCTTGAATTGAAAAAATGAAAAAAAGTTATCTTTGGACATATGCGCAAAAACGGGACTGAAAAACTTCTGTCTCTCTAAAAACGATTGTATATATATAT